>CAUYPK010018210.1:0-31766 GCA_963574355.1 Loris lydekkerianus | reverse complement strand
AGAGAGAGGTCCTCAAACCCAAATTCACCTGTTTGAGCAGGGACTGCAACTGGCTGGGTCTCCGACTACCCAGTCATGCTCACATCTGCAATGACTTCCTCCTCTTTCAGTGAGATGGGGTTCAAAATGAACTTGGGTTTGAAGATGGGTCTTGACTTCATTTGGCACTTGATCACAACTTTGTTACACCTGTAGGGTAACAAAGACTTTGTTTGCTGTAATTAATAACAAAACCGAAACCCACGTGAATAATTTCACCAAGCGAGTGTCAGTTGGGCACTGGACCCACTGACCATATCAAAGGAGCTCTGATTTGGAGAGTCAGGAGAGAATTG
The DNA here is from genome assembly GCA_963574355.1 of Loris lydekkerianus. Lineage (NCBI taxonomy): Eukaryota > Metazoa > Chordata > Mammalia > Primates > Lorisidae > Loris > Loris lydekkerianus. The sequence goes on along the minus strand of CAUYPK010018210.1, from coordinate 31,431 downwards.
GGCGTGCCCAGCTGGATGGCTGTTGAAGAAATTGCATGACCCTCAAGGCAGAGGCATGACAGGGACCAAGGCTCTGAGAAGTTGTCTTGCTCAGAGTTTCTGCTGGTGGCAAACTATAATGAGGAACAGACCTCACTGAGACTTTGAAGGTCTGACCCAGGGTTTTGCACAAGGAACTCACTGGACACCCCAACACATCAGCGGAGTGGGGTCTCTTCTCCTCATCAGGTTGAGAGGTGAACAAAGGCACAACGCAGCTAATTAAGCTTGGCCATGTTCACACAGCCAGTGTGGCCCAGCTGCCTGTGGACTGAGGCACATCGTTTTCTGAAGGCTCCAGGTTGCTTTGCCTCCTGCCCCTCCAGGCTCTCTGCTCTGCCTTCAGGACCCAGCTGAGAGGGCTGAGGAAAGGGAATTCACTGCCCCAGATGGCAGAGCCTGCATGCACATCCCAGGTTCCTCTCTGAGCCCCCAGGCCTTTCCTGGCAGACGTGAGCAGTGAGGAAGGAAGGGTTGCAGCACAGGGGAGCTCTGCTGGATAGAAGTGTCCTGGGGAAGCTGAAGGGCTTCCTGGCCTCTCCCCACGTGTCACCAAGTCCTGTCCTGCTGAAGGTGGGAGGTGGCCCCTGGGCACTCACCACCTCCCTTGACACAGAAGACAAATCTGGAAGTCCACGTGAGGGTGCGGTCCCTTTTGTGGAAGGAGGGGACCAGGCCAGATGGGACCGTGCAGGTGGCCACCTCCTTCAGGCTCCCTTGTCACTCAAATGACATTTCAACGCCTGGGAAACTGCAGAAGGAGAGACTGGAACCTGCAGAGCATTTCCGTGTCCCTGTTAACCCTTCTGGCTTGCTTGGTCCCTGTGTTCTTCGGTGTCTGTTCCAAATCGGAGTCTAAAGACCAGCCAGGTAGCGCGGACTGTGGGTCTCCCCGGACAACCCTGGACTTCCTCCTCTCTCCAGGCAGAGTGACCAGAGCCACCAGCTTGGGCAGGAATCCCATAAAGCTTAGCCACTGGGAGACCCCTCTTGGATGGTCCCTCTCTGGATTTAACCACAGGATGCCTGCAGCACAGTCAAGTCCCAGCAAGAGGATCCGCCATGAGAACAAGCTCAACTCTAGGGTCTGGCTGCTGGGACATTTACAATTACTTAACTTTTTGCTCAGAATGCATTTGTCAAACACGTGCGGGTTACAGAAAGCGGTACGAAACCAGGAGGAAAACAAAAGTAGCATTTGGTTGCCATGACTCTGTCCCCTCTGAGAGAGGAAGGAAGTGACCATATTCCTGGTCTCTCCCCTGCATGGTCTGAGCCCAGGAGGGAGGGACGGGAGCCTGAGTGCTCCTTGGCACGAGCTGTGGCTGGAATCAGGTATTGGTCTGCAGAGGGAAAATGGGTCTGTAGAGCAGAAGTGGCCTGCCCACCTGACCATGGGGACGAGGCATCCTTCAGTCCCCAACACCTAGGTGCAGCTGGGTATGTCTGACATCCTGTGGGGCCAGGTCCTTCTTCAGCGGCTGTGGGTTTGGGTCTGGGCCCTTGTGTGTGCTGAGCTGAGAGGTACCGAGAGAGGGTGCTGGTGGCCTTGTCCTTGTACCCAGCAGGACGTGTCAGCTACTCCAGTGGCCCCCCTCGGTCAGGCAGGCCGAGGGTGTAGGCAGTGCAGAGGCAGTCACGGTTGAGTGCTGGAGAAGAAGACAAAGAAGACGTTACCCCCTCCCAGGCCGCAGATGGGGGCAGGATTGGTAGGAGTTCAGCGTGTGGGGGCCCCGTTCTCCGGACTGGGCAGCGTTTCTGATTTCATCCTGCCTGGCCCTGTGATAATGGGATAAGTGGGGGATGCTTCAGTTCGGGGACCTCTCTCCTCCCTCGCTTGGCTCTCTTCTGCCCCATCTGTCTCCTGGGGCCTGGTCTTCCTCTGAGCTGGTTCCCCCAGACGACCTCCCCCCACTACACGGCCCCACTATTCATGGCTAAGGAAGGGGCTGCCCTAACGGGGAGCTCCTGAGAGCTGTGTCCTGAGAACCCTCCTCCTGGAAATGTGCCATCAGGACGTGCCACATGCTGCCACTTGCTGCAGGAAAGACAGCAGGCTGTATCTCAGGGGTGCTGGGTCTGTCTGCTCTGGTCTCTGTGTGCAGTGTGTTCTTCTGAGGAGTTGGACCCCTGCAGGAGGTCCAACCTTGCAGAGGCCTCTTTTGGCCTCACGGGCCCCCATTTCCCATGACCACTTTGTCCTGAGCCCAACAATGATTCTGGGAATAATGGAAAGATTTTTCTTTTTTTAAATTTTGCTTTCAAGTTCAACTGGCTTTTACTCATCTTAGTTTTGAAGTTTTTTTTTTTTTCTTTTCTTCCTTTAGCGATTCTCTTGCCCTTTGCCTCCCAAGTAGCTGGGACTACAGGCGCCTGCCACAATGCCCGGTTTTTTTTGGTAGAGATCGTCTCAAACCTTTGAGCTCAGGCAACCCACCCGCCTCAGCCTCCCACAGCGCTAGGACTATAGGTGTGAGCCACCACGCCTGGCCAATAATTGGCAGATTTGAACCCAAGTTTGATTTGAACTCAAGTGTGCTTTCAAGGTGACCCTGTCTCATTTCACTTCCATCCTACCCCAAATGTGCCAGTGAAATCTCAGTGTTCATTTTCTGCTTTGTCAGGTCTTGTTCTCTGTGAGGGATTATCTTGGTGACCGTAATAAACCCAGTTCCCTTTGGAAGGACTGACATGTTTTGAGAACTCCCTCTTTGTATGTCTGTCTTACTGCAAAACTTCCCCTCTGGATGAAGCGACAGTCCTTCCTGCCTGCACCAGGCTGCTGAGCCCTGCTGAGAACCCAGGACAGCACTGAGTACCTGCTGTCCCTATCTGGTCCCCACATGCCCTGCAAGGGCTCCAGGCAATCAGGGCTGCATCACAACCTTTGTGAGCACTGGGACTTTTGCCTATCCTCTTATTCCATAAAAACATTTAAAATTTGATTTTATGAGGTGTTGATATAAAGATCAACATATTAAATGTCACTTCTGGAAACACTTTTCCCCTTAAAGGTTTATTTTTTATCTTGATTTGAAAAGAAAAGGAAACCTTTTCAGGGACCCTGGGCACTGTGTCCACTCTGGCCAGTGGCCTGATTGTGGCTGGGTGCCCTACACTCTTTCATTCTGCCCAGAGACTTGTTCAAAAGGAATCTCCATGCTCAGAGGGCTGGGTCCTCTCTGTCTGGGATGGCGCTCAGGTCACCACTGGCCAGCATGTGTTGGCCACTAACAGGCCATGCTGTGCTTTCTTTCTTCCTTAATGTCACCCACTAATGTGTGTGAGATGCTCCCTAGCTGCTAGGCAGTGGTCTAAACTTTTTACATGAATTACTTTAACTCCTGGACGTATTCAGGTAGACATTGTCATCACCGTATTGTACAGAAGAGAAAATGGAAAGACAGGGCAGTGACCCGAGTACCCAAGGCCACCTATGGGATATACAAAGGAGCTGGTGTCAGAACCCAGTTGTGTGGTCCCAGAGCTGACTCTCTACCCCAAGTACCTTCCTCTCGGCTTGACTCCTCTAAGTTGTGTCTTTACCATGAAAGAGTCAAGACAGCCTCATCCCCTCCCCCCCCCCCCAGAACTAATTCTTATCTTCCATTTCTCAAACTCCGTCTTCCTGGATCACTGGGATTCCTGGAGTTGGAGGGAGACCCCATTGCATCAGTTGTGGGAGGGAGATTGGTGGGATTACACCTACGGTGCATCTTACAAGGGCATATGTGAAACTTAGTATATGTAGAATGTAAATGCCTTAGCACAATAACTAAGAAAATGCCAGGAAGGCTATGCTAACCAGTGTGATGAAAATGGGTCAAGCAGTCTATAAAACCAGTGTATGGTGCCCCCATGATCACATTAATGTACACAGCTATGATTTAATTAAAAAAAAAAGAGAGAGAAGGTGGCTCACGGGGAAATGAAGGATGAATCAAAGGAGAGGGCAGGGCAGGGAGGGGGGCAAGAGGCAGAGAACAGACGAGGAGACCAGGTGAGTGTTCTCTGGAGCCTAAGCTCAGAGTGGAGCAGTGTTTCATTAGCTCACATATTCCCAGAGCTCAGCAGTGCATATATAGAGCCAGTGCTTAGATTGAGTCATAGTATGGTGTGTTAAGTGAAACATTATTATGTGCTCCATGTTATCTTATGGTGTGTTGCCACACTGTATCACTTCTTCTCTCTGAATCAGTTTTCTCATCTGCCAAATGGGTATAAGATCATTGCCAATATCTTTTCTAGCTAACATTCTAAGATCTTTTCTCCCCCTCTCTCTTAAATCCCACCAGCCTCCCCCAGAGTGCTTCCTTTCCTCTGCCTGAGGTTCTTGGGAGGGAGAAATCAGAGATGGGGGACTGGGCTCTTAGCCCCCCTGGAAAGTCAAAGAGAAGTTTCCTAATGGTTCCGGCCTTCCCCGAAATGAGTGGTCTTTAACAAGGGTCACGGGGCAGCTTATTCTGTGCTGACTTCCTAACAATGGGTCCAAATTTTCTGAACTTCCAGTAAGTGATTTTCTCACTTTGGCTGAGAGTCCAGCCACTCCTGACATAACCTGCCTGGTGACCTCAGCTGCAGCCCTCGTCTGGAGGTCAAGGTCTGTTTGCCACAGGACCATCTGTACACATTTCCAGGAAAGCCAAGGCATGAGAAGTGCCATATGTTGACATTTGCTTCCAGAGGGCGGCGCCTGTGCCTCAGTGGGTAGGGCAACGGCCCCATATCCCGAGGGTGGCAGGTTCAAACCCGGCCCCGGCCAAACTGCAACAAAAAATAGTCAGACCTTGTGGCAGACACCTGTAGTCACAGGTACTCGAGAGGCTGAGGCAAAATAATCGCCTAAGCCCAGGAGTTGGAGGTTGCTGCGAGCTGTGATGCCACGGCATTCTACCGAGGGTGACAAAGTGAGACCCTGTCTCTAAAAAAAAAAAATACATTTGTTTCCAGAGAAGTTGGAGTATTCCAACGTGGCTCAGTCCCACCCCTGACTTGCTCTCTGACCCTGCCCTTCTTTGCTTGGGGCCTAAGGTTCCTCTCCTATAAAATGAGAGAGTTGGAGAAAAGCTTTCATGTTAAAATGTATAACACTGTAACATGCAATTTGGAAAACACAGCCATAAGAATGGCTCTTCATTTTATTTTTTTGTTCCCTTTTACAGTGTATCTCATATTCATTATTTCTTTAGATCCTCATAAGAATTCTGGGAAGTAGGTATTATTCCTACTTTCTGGATAATGAGGGTCAGGTTCACAGAGGGGCAGTGGAGAGTCCTAGGCCACCAGGCTGGGGTGTGAGCTGCATTGACTTAGTTTGTACCACGTGACAGGCCTTTCCCATGTGCCACTGCCTTTAAACATCACAGTAAACCTGGAGGGTGGGATGACTCTTCTCACTAGACAGATAAGCAAGAGGGCGCAGGTGCCACAGGTCACACGGCTGAGAGTAGTAGAGCTGGGACCTGAAGCCAGGTTTTCTGGTTCTAGATTTAATGATCTTTCTACTCCGTCAACTACTTCTCAACCAGGGGAAACTCTGTCCCCCATGCAGCAGTTTTAGTTTTCATAACTGGGAGGTGCTACTTGCATCTAGTGGGTAGAGGCCAGTGGGGCTGCTGAGTGCCCTGCAGTGCGCAGGACAAGCCCACGCCTGCCAGCAAAGCCTTCCCCAGCCGGAAACACATCGGCATCAAGGCTGAGCAACCCTGCACTGTGCTCATTCTGGCATGGATGGTCTCAACTGCCAGTCTCCCCCTACCCACCCACATACGCTACACCATTATAGGAATCACTCAGCAATGACAGTGCAACCGCTTCGCAGATGTTTTATTAATTCCTGCATTGAAGATTGACAATCAAAACACACACACATAATTCTATCCAGGTTAATACAGAAGTGGTAAAGTCTCCATCTTTTTAATGGCTGAATAGTATTCCACACATCAAAATTTATTAACTCATTGGTGATTATAAATTGAGCTGAGATCAACTATCTAGTGCAAATGTCCTTCTGATAAAATGATTTTTTTTTCCTTCTGGGCAGATGTCTAGTAATGGGATTTCAGGATCAAATGGGAGGTCTCTTTTGAGTTCTTTGAGGATTCTTCATACTTCTTTCCAAAGAGGCTGTATTAGTTTGCAATCCCAGCAACAGTGTAAGAGCTCCTTCTCTCCACATCCATGCCAGCATTTGCAGCCGCCATCTGCAAACTTGTAACTTAATCATTTGTACCTTCCTATGAACCTGAAACTAAAAATAAATAGATCAGTACAACACTTAGAAACATGCAGACTTTTCCTGCTTCCTGAAAGTGTGGGAAGGGGCAGATGAGCTGGCATGAGTAACTTCTACACCCTCTCCTTACCCTGGGATTGAGACAACACAGACTCCAGGGTTAAGTGGGTCTGTGTTCCAAGTGGTTCTTTCACTTGATAACTGGGTGGTTTTGAGCCAGTCCCATCAACACTTGGGGTCCCCGTATCTTCCTCTGTGAGCGAGGAGTTTGGTACTTTTATCTCAGAGTGGCCGTCAGCATCAAATGGGTCTCCCAGGAGGTTAGTGGCCAATCCGTGGGCTCTGGAAAGGTGAGCAGAGCCCAGGGAGGGGCCCGTTTCTTTCTGTGCCCACAGATGCAGCCCATCTATGAAGTTCTGCGGCACACAAACCTGGGGCCCCTGGAGGCCAAGCGCCAGAACCTGCGCCGGGCCCTGGACCAGTACCTGACGGAGTTCAACGCCTGCCGCTGCGGGCCCTGCTTCAACAATGGGGAGCCCATCCTCCAGGGCACCAGCTGCAGGTGCCAGTGCCGCCAGGGCTCCTTGGGCCCTGCCTGTGAGCGGACGGAGACAGAGGGTAAGGCCTGTGCATCCCCACCCAGACTCACCCAGCTCAAAGGGGGCAGTGCCAAAAGCATCTTGGGGGTCTCAGCCCCTCCTTTATGAACCTGCTTATTCCCTATCCCAGGAGCCCACATTTGCGAGTCCTATTCCTCACCTGCCACCCTCACAGCTCTGCTGCTTGCTCCCTGCCATCAAGACCCTTTCTCAGATGAGAACTGTTTCTCACCAAGATGTGGCTGGACAAAAGATTCATTTATGGAGGGACGAACTAGTCTCCTGGGGCTGCCATAACACATGATCACAAACTGGGTTGTTTGCAGGAAACTGTTTCAGGTTTCTGGAAGCTAGGCGGATTGGCTAGGTGGTTTCTTCGAGAAACTCTGAGGGAGAAAGTGCTCCCCATTCCTCTCTCACGGCGTCTAGTGGCTGCCAGCGGTCTTTGGTTGTCTTGGCTTATAGATGCATCGTTCCCATATCTCCCTGCATTTGTAGAACACCCGTCGCTGCATTACAGTCCGCTCTAACCCAGCGTGACCTCGTTTTAACACAGTTTTATCTGCAAAGACCTTATTTTCCAAATAAGGTCGTATGCACAGGCAGTGGAGGTTTGGACTTGAACGTACCTTTTGAGGAATCATAATCCGCCCCCTCTGTGGGGTTAGTAGTTGTCTTTTTAGTGTAAGGAGTTGAAACTAAAAGCGGAGGTGGAGCAAGGAGAGGTTGGGATGTACACAGCTGAAGCCGGAGCCGCTCGGCACAGGGGAGGGAGTTATCACACAAAGGCTGAACGCCCGTGCCTTAAAGATGAGGGAGTCTGGGGGAGCGGACGTGAATCTCAGCTATTTCAGTTGCTCCCCGGGAGACCCTGGCTAATAGCACCTGCTTGGGGCTTAGTCTTGAAGCTCTCAGAATCTCTATGCATGTCCCGATCCCTAAGCTTCCAAATTTCTAGGCATCCAAAACTGATTCTATGGCACATGGAATGATGGGAAAACATCCGGGTTGCCAAATCAACATGGAAATAAACCCCAACTGGTTAGCACAATGAACAAAAATTACCAAAAAAAAAAAAAAAAAAGTATGGGCTGGGTGGCCATAGCACAGTGGTTACAGTGCCAGCCATATGCACCAAGGCTAGAGGGTTCCAACCTGGCCTAGGCCTGCTAAACAACAATGACAACTGCAACAGAAAAATAGCCTGGCGTTGTGGAGGGTGCCTGTAGTCCCAGCTACTTGGGAGGCTGAGGCAAGAGAATCACTTAAGTCCAAGAGTTTGAGGTTGCTGTGAGCTGTGATGCCACAGCACTCTATGGAGGGTGACACAGTGAGACTCTGTCTCAAAAAGAAAAACACAAAAGGGCAGCACCTGTGGCTCAGTGGGCAGGGCACCGGCCGCATATACTGAGGGTGGCAGGTTCAAACCTGGCCCTGGCCTAACTGCAACAAAAAATAGCCGGGTGTTGTGGTGAGAGCCTGTAGTTGCAGCTAATTGGGAGGCTGAGGCAAGAGAATCGCTTAAGCCCAAGACTTTAAGGTTGCTGTGAGCTGTGATGCTACAGCACTCTACGGAGAGCAACATAGTGAGACTCTGTCTCAAAACAAACAAACAAACAAACAAAAAAACAGTATGGATGGGTAAATCTCAGGCGCTACACTTGGGTCTATTAAACAAACTCTTGAAGCACAAGGTAGACAGGGTGAGAGCTGTGTGGCTCAATTCATGTGTGTGAAGAACAGGACAAGCCCTTAGACCCAGTTCACATGGGGATCTGACAGTGGCAAGGTCGATACCCCCAGAGGGAAGGGCCCAGAACAAGAGTCTTCTCCGGCATCCCAGGAGCCACGTTTCATCAGACATCGGCGAGACAAAGTGGGCAGCCAAGGGAAGTGGCAGGACTCAGACGTGGATTCCAGGAGGAAGAGCTGGAAAGATGGCTAATTTTTTGGCATTGAAAAGACTTCGAACTACCATGTGAGAAGGCATGAGATTTATATTCTGTAGCCACTGAGATTAAGCTGTTGAACTAATGGAAAGGAGACTATAGCAAAAGGATTTTGGATTAGGGAGGGAGGACTTTCTTGGGCTGCGGTGTGGCAGGACTTGTGAGAAAGCTGTAAAAGAGATTCATTCTCCCAACGGGTAGCTGGGTGACATGGCCTTCCAGGTCCCTCCTACCCCACAATCTCAGTCTCTGACCTAAACAATGGATACAACCTGATGAACAGTTGGTAGTTTGAAGCTTTAAATATTTAAATTCAGCTTGGCTTGAAAGAAATCACTGCTACCAATTTCCTTAGAATTCAAGACAGATTTCAGCCAGGAAGATCCGGTTTAAAAACGAGAGGATGGGGACTGAGTTACTCGTCCTCACTGAGAGGAGTTCTACATGGGAGGCAGGATGCGTAGCTCTGGTGCCAAACAGGGCTCTGAATCTTAGAGCTATCATTTCATCTGGGCTTACCCCATAAAATGAGATGATATGGGAAACTCTTTCATAGGTCATGTTGAGGATTAAACTGGTTAACACACATGGCAGGCTGTGTTATAGATAATAAACAAGAGAAAGGACAGCTCTGTGCAGAATGTCCCATTGGTAGAGGACCTGTCCTGGGTTGTTCCTTGTTCAAATCACTCCTTTGCTGACAAAGCAGTAGAATTTGAGTCCCAGTGAACAACCCGGTATCTTGTAGGAGGAATTCTGAAAGGGGTGAACCAGGAGTGAGTGAAATCCAAAGGCTTTATGAAGAAGGATGCTGAGAATGAAAAGTAAGGAGACCAACTACCAGGGCCAAGCCTGGCCCATGGTTTCATCAGGTGAATTGGAAAAGAACCCCCACTCTGGATTGATAGAGCTCCAGGGCTCTGGCTCTCCTGACTTCCCAGGCAGGGTGTGGACTAGGTTTCTGCTCCACTTTCCCACTGGCCAGGCCGGGTTCCAAAAGTGAACAAAGATCCATAAACAGAAATAATAACTACCCCTTATTCTGTGCCATCCATGATAGCAGAACTTCATGTGTATGAACTCATTTATTTCCCCAATAACTTATGACCTAAATGCTTTTATTAATCCCAATTTACAAATGAGGAAACGGGGGCAGAAGGAAGGTTAGATAACTTGCACAAGGTCATGTAGCTGCAGAAGCAAAGAGCCAGCATTGGGACTTGACAACCCAGTGCCAGGACCCAAGTTCTTAACCATTACTTCACTAATTCACATCCTAAGAGTCTGGAAATTTAGGGAATGAGGGTAGAGGGTCTGAGACGATTTCTGATAAATATCATTTTTGATGAGTGGCTGGGGGTGGTATGAGCTAGTTCATGGATATCAGCGTGGCCTGGCTTAAAGATGTGACCCTTGCCTGGGTGATTTAATTGTAGCACACTTGAAGGGCCCTCAGAACCGGGGACTTGCTAGCATCCCTGTAGACTGTGGGCTACTTAGATGTGCTCTTCAGCAGTCCAGCACCAGGCTCATCTGCAGCCACAGAGTCACTGGAGAATGACCTAGGGAAGGGAGGGGAGAGAATGGGAGCGGATGGGGACTACTTCCCAGGTCCCATTCCTCCTGCACTCTGGCCCTTACAGACAGTAGGTTGCAGAGTTCATGGGACTCCATTAACCTGGTTCTAAGCAAGGTCTGCACATAAGGTTGGAGCTGTCATTATGAACTTTCACCCCAACAGAGGCTGAGCTGGCAAGGAGATCTGAGGCTAGGGAGCCAGCCAGTCTCCATGGAAACCCAGGAGAGTGCCTAGGAATTTTCCTAGGAAATTTTTGCCTGCAAGGACAGACCTACAAGGTGGGAGAAAGAGACAGAGAGCCCTGCTGTGGCTGCCCCATCAGGGAGTGTAATTACAGAGCTGGAGGGGCCTTGGAGGTCATCTAATCCATCCATGTTCACACTATGGTGTGTGGAGTCTTGGGGTCCAAGGAGCTTCCACAGCGAGGAGGGTGGACCTGATAGCCACCCAGGATCAAACAGAACAGCTCTGCTTTCATCTGACTTAGATGCGGGGTCCGTATAAGATTTCGTATAGGAAAAATAGAGATGAAAAATGTAATAATTAAAAAATCCATTAGATTAGTCCATTATTTTCTTATTGCAGCATGGAAAACTCAGGCTGAGACAGAGGATTGCTCAAATGCACAGAGAGGTAGCAGGCCCAGACTGGGGGGAGGTCTCTGGGCTGGATGTCTAGACACACAATGGTCAGTGCATGTGTTCAGATGCTCCGAGCAGAGAATCTCTCACCCACCAGGTTTTGTGGTCAGTCTGAGGGAGTCTGATTCGCAAATCTTCACACAACAGCCCAGCAACCCTCCCTAGAGGGGGGTCTGGTGGAGCTGGAGCTGTTTCTCTGAATCCCCAGCTGGGTCTTGCTCCCACCTCCTCACCCCCTGCAGTGACTCCATGTCATTCTTCCGAAGAGAAGCACAGCCCTGCCTTTGCAATCCATCTTCCATGGAACTGCGGGTTCCAATTTCATGAGATGAGTTCCCAGTGGCCCCTCTCACTCCATTCAGAGTTTCAAATTAAGTGCGTGGAAGTGAGCACAGAGGTCTTGGTTGGCTACTCTGGGGCATTTCCCAAAGGAGAGATTACAGACCGCTCTTGGGCCATGGGGTGGCCCTCCCTCCTCACCACATGCTAACCTCCTCCTCCCTGGGGAAATTTCCTCTGCAGGAGCCAAAGCGGACGGGAGCTGGAGCTGCTGGAGCCCCTGGTCTGCGTGCACAGCAGGCACCCGGGAGAGGAGGAGACAGTGCGACAACCCCGCACCCCAGAATGGAGGGGCCTCATGCCCAGGACGGGAAGTGCAGTCCCAGTCTTGCTGAGGGCCTCTGAGCACAGGCCGGGACAGGACCTGCCATGTGCCACCTGTGCTGACTATTAGATAAGGACCACTTTCAGCTGAGAGGGGATACGTGGCAGCACAGATGACTGTTCATGCTGTCAGTTCACAGACCTAAGACTGGCTGACCCACGGACACCCACCTGTCCCATCACCTACAGAACACAATTGTTCATTCAGCCTCTGGGTGGGGGTATTGACTAGAGGCTCAGTCCTGCTCACAGCCTGTTGTACCATCCAAAAGAAACAAACCAATGAAAAACCCAAGAAAACGGAATCCATGACTTAAGAGAATTTATAGGATGGTAGGGGGGCATGGCAGGAAGACGCTTTTGATACAATTGATGTCCAATAAAACCAAATATGATGAGAATTCTCTAGTTTTTTGACAACAATCTTTGTTCATTTATAGAAACGTTATTATTTGGTAGGGTAAGCAGACACCCTGAAATAATGAGGAAAATATTAAACATTGACTTGCATTTCCTTAATTTTCCTTCATTTGGACTCTTTAAAAGTCAATTAATTGGCTCAGTCCGCGTCACTCAGTGGCTACAGCATCGGCCACATACACCTAGGCTGGCAGGTTCGAACCCGGGCCAGCTAAACAACAATGGCAACTGCAACAAAAAAATAACTGGGCATTGTGGCAGGCGCCTATAGTCACAGCTACGCGGGAGGCTGAGGCAAGAGACTCGCTTAAGCCCAAGAGTTTGAGGTTGCTGTGAGCTGTGATGCCACAGCACTCTACCAAGGGTGACATAGTGAGATTCTGCCTCAACAACAACAACAAAAAGAATCAGTTAATCTCTCCAATTAGCCCAAGTTCTTTCTAAAAATGTCACATTTCTCCCAATTATTTTCTCATAGCGTGTTATTCTACATTGCAGTTTTCACAACGAGTTAATTACAGACTGCTGTAACAAAGTGACATAAACCGAGTGACTTATAAACAACAGAGACTTAGGGTTCACAGTTCCCGAGTGAGAGAAGTGCAATAACCAAGGCAAATTCAGTGTTTGGCAAGGGCCCGTTGCTTAGTTTCTCCAGGGCTGTCTTTTTCCCAGGTACTCACAGGGTAGAAAGGGCAGAGTCTCTGGGAGGCTCTGCCCACGTGGTCTAATCACACCCACCCAAGGTCCCACCTCCTAAATCTGTCATCTTGGAATTAGAGGACAAAACCATTCAGACAACAGCATTCTGCCCCAGGCCCCCCAAAACTCATAACATTCTCATATTCAAAATACAGTTGACCTGTGAACAACTTAGGGGTTAGCAGTGCTGACCTGCTAAAGAGTCAAAAATCTGGATATAACTCCCCCGAAACTTGACTAGTAAGACTCCACTGTTCACCCAAAGCCTTACTGATAACACAATTAACACAGTTTGTGTGTTGCATGTATTTTCTGCTTGTACATATTACTAGTATAAGTACAATTCTTACAATAAAGTAAGAATACAATAAAGAATACAGAAAAGAAAATGTTATGAAGAAAATCATGATGGATAGTTACTATTCAACAGGAAAGTCTGTGTCCTCCTGCTCACACTGCGCAGGGTGAGGAAGAGGAGGAAAAGGTGGGCTTAGTCTTGCATCTGAGGGGAGGCATATAAATTGTGAACTAAAATAAAATCTTAAAATCTTAAGTTCCCCAGCTGATTGAATGAACCGCCTTTTGGCCAAAGGGACCTCAGAAATACCCTGAAGTCAGCTGTGAGGAGGGAAGTTGGACACACCTGCTCAGGCCCCCTTCCCTTCGGAGATGCCCTTTGTAACTCATTAACAAGTCTAAGGGGAGGCAAGACAAAGCTTAAACTATCCCTGCAAGTCATCAATTTACTTAACTGATCACTGAATCTGAGTACCTATCTTGTGACTTGTCTTTGATTAAGAGACTTCCTTAAGACATTCCAAACTTTTAGGCAAAACTTCACTTTTTTATCCAATTACAAATCAAAAATTCTTGAAATCCATGTACATGTCACCTGCAATTCTCCTCTTGTGAATGCACATGTAGTGTGAATTATGTTGGAGTCGTTCACACGAGGGCTGGGATAACACAGCTGATCTGTTTGGGTCCCACGGGACCGTCACCTTATGTCTCCCATTCTTGCTGCTTTGTAAATTCAGCTTTAACCTAAAAGTGTGTATCTTGAGTAGTGTAGGGCAATTGATTTGGGAGATTAACTTTTGAACTGGGATGTTGTTTTGGGTCCTGGGTTGTGCTGATTATTTATTCTGGGTCATGGGTTATGCAGATTATTGTTTAAGGTAAAGATTAACATGATTTTTACTTCAAATTTTCATATATGAAACTGATTTTGGAAATAGAAGAATGGAACAGTCTCGAGAGCTACTCTCACTGTGCCCCAGATGGACTGGCCTTCTGACAAATAAAGTTTGGTGGATCTATCCCCAACTCTGCATATTGGCTGACAGTGACAGGAGACCAGATCCTCTTTGCCCAGTCACATTTCAAGATGTCCTGCTTTTAAGGAGCAAACCAATGTGCATCTTTGATGTATTAATTTATTATTTTACCTCTAATTCCCGTCTCCCTGAAATATATAAAACCAAACTGTAGCCCAACCATGGTGAGACCACTTACTCAAATCTCCTTGGGTGTGGCTCTCCAGGCCATGGTAACACACATTTGGCTCAGAATATACCTCTTGAAAGTATTTTACAGAGTTTGGGTTCTTTTCTTTTGACAAAGTGGACCTGGACAGTTCAAACCTGTGTTGTTCAAGGGTCAAGTGTACATTCAAGTGAACACCTAAAGTCCAAAGTCTCATCTAAATATCACCTCTAGAGACATGGGTGAAACTCAGGGCATGACGTATTCTGAGGCAAATTGCTCTTGAGCTATCAACCTGTGAGTCAAACATGTTATATGCTTCCAGAATGACTGGACAGCATTCCCATTCTGGAGAAATAAGAAAGGACTAATGAGAGAGGATACCCAGAAAAAGTCAGGTCAAAGAGAGCAAAGGTCTTCTCAGGGAGACCCCAAGGATGCACCTCTGAGGTCCTCCCTGTGATGACTCAGAGCTTAGGAATTTGTCGACTTCACTTCCTCGGATCTGGAGGCTGACACCTGCTTCTGTGAAAGCCCATGGTTCTGTAAAAGCGGGAGCCCACTTCTCCAGCTTGGTTCAAACTGACCAATGAGGAAGGCACCTGTGGAACCTTTTGACTAAGGATGAAAAGGAGAAGACTGAGCCAGTTGGGGAGTGTGGGCATCTTGAATTCTTCTTGGTCCTTGCTCTGCTAGATGAAATAAAGCCCTTCCTCTTTTAAACATGGTGTCTGGGGCAGAGCGAGGTGGCTCACACCTGTAATCCCAGTGCTCTGGGAAGCCCAGGCAGGTGAATCACCTGAGCTCAGGAGTTAGAGACTAGCCTGAGGCAGTGTGAGGCCTCGTCTCTAAAAATATAGCCCCACGTTGTGGCAGGTGCCTGTAGTCGCAGCTACTGGGGAGGATGAGGCAAGAGAATCACTTAAGCCCAAGAGTTTGAGGTTACTATGAGCTGTGACACTATGGCACTCTATAGATGGCAACAAAGTGAAACTGTCTAAAAAAAAAAAATATATATATATATATAAAATAAAATAAAAATTAATAAAATAAAATAAAAATAAACATGGTGTTTGGATGCTCTGTTTCTCCATTGGGACTCATCTTCCTGCAACAGTAACAGGTTATGAGCATGTCTGAAATTTTAAGTCTTGAGAATACTCTGCTTTGGTGCTGCAGGCTCCCTGGGGTCGAGGTCCCACTTTCTGGAAATAGGAGGGTAGAGATCCTATTGTTGCAGGAAGATGAGGTCCAATGGAGAGAAAGAGCACCCAAACACCACGTTCATAAGAGGAAGGGCTTTATTCACCAGCCGGGAGCTTACGGCATAGAAGAATTCCAAATGGCCGCACTTCCCAACTGGCTCGGTCTTTCCCTTTTTATCGACAGTCAAAAAGTTCCACCCCACAGGTACCCTTCTCATTGGCCAGTTTGAATCAAGCAGGAGATGCTATTCCAGCCCCTATAGAACTACAGGATTTCACAGAACTTGGAAATTTCCAAGTTTCAGGAAGTTAAGTTTACAAATTCCCAAGAGCTGAGTCACCGTGGAGAAGACCCTGCAGGTGTATCCTTGTGGTCTCCTTGAGGAGACCTGTTCTCCCAGACCTCACCCTTCTTGGGTATCCTCTCTCACTATCCCCACAGCTTTGCTGGCCAGGTTTGGGACCCTAAACTTCTAGGCAGCCCCTTTCCCTTCACTTTGTAGCCCACACTGCAGTTCTTTTAGGCTGGTACTTGATAACAGTGGCTCTGCCAGTCTGGAGTTGGGAAGGGGGAGAAAGGGGACCTTACTGCACTCCCACAGCTCCACTGGGCGTCTCTCTAGTGGAGACCCTGTAACAGCCCTATACCTATAGTCATTCTCTGCCTAGACCCCGTGGCCCTCCAGGCAGCCTTTGAATTCTAAGTGGAGGCAGCCACAGCTTTGCAGGAGGCAGCTGCAATCCTTCCTTTGCATTTGAAACTGCTCTATTTCCTGGACCCTTTCTGCTCTGGGCCTATGATGGGGGTGTCAGTCCCACTTCAGAATTGTTTTCCAGTAATTTCCCCCCTTATCTTGCACAGTGGCTTCTGGCTTCTGCAGAGAGGGCTAATCTCCCCAGATGTTTGGCCGCACCCTTTGAAGGGTTTTCTCATTCTCGGCAGTAGGAATAAGCTGAGAATTTTCCCAGCCTTGACATTCTGCTTTCCTTTGGGTATACAGTTTTGTCTTTGAATCATTTTGATCTCCAGTTTTACTGTGAACAGTCAAGGTGAGCCAGGCCAGTCTGAGAGCAAATGTGGTGAAATATGACAGAGTCAGTCAGGCTAAGGCCAACATCACAAGGCTGGTCTGGTCAGTCCACGGCCTAAGGGACCTTCACCTGTCTCCTGTTCTTATTGTTTTGTGAATTTAGCTACCACACTAAGGATGCTGATCTTGAGTGGTTTAGGAGATTAACTTTGGAATTGGAAATGTTAATTTCCAACGTTTATAGATCGCTGGATTACGCCGATTATTATTCAAAAATAAGGCTAAATATGGTTTGCTTTGAAATTTTATGTCTAAAACTGTGATTCTGGAAATGGAAGAACGGGACAGTCTTGGAGAGGCTACTCTCACTGGCCTCTGACAAAGTTTGGTGGACTTATCCCCACCTCTGCTGCTGGACCCTCCTCCTGCGGTAACATTTCCTTCAAGACTTTGTGTAGCTATTTCCTTAGCCAAATGTCCAATTTCATAGCTTGTACATTCTACGTTCTGCAAAACACTGGAACACAAATGCAATGGAGTCAAGTTCTTCCTTAGTTTATTACAAGGATGACTTTTCCAACAATGTTCCATAACACGTTGCTCATTGTTGCCTCATCAGCATGGCCTTCACGGTCCATGTTCATACCAGGGGTTCAGGATTATTTAGGATAACTGAGGCTTTCCCTTATAGCCCCCCTCTCTCCCATCAGCATTGTCCTTAATGTTGCATCCCTAGCCCTGCAGGCTTTTTCTAGCATGAACTTCAAAACTCTTCTAGCCTCGACTGAGTTCTGAAGCTGTTTCCACATTGTAAGTATTTGTGACGACAGCACCCATACTTAAGACCCTTACCTTCTACTGAATGAACCTCCTCACTTTTGGTTTATTCCACTCCCCTGTTCCCCACAAAATAGCCTACAGATCCCTTCCCTGGCAGACAAGAGCAGAAGGTGTGCATGGGCAGGGTTGAAGCATGCACTCAGTGCAGGGCACTCAAACCCTGCTTTGTTCTGTGACCCGGGAGGTTCCTGAGACTCGGTTTCCTTAGCTGTAAAACAGGATCTCTAAAAAAAAGCTTGAGAAGTCTTGGATAAAATTAGATAAACTTTACTGTTTCTGTTTTGTGTGTGTGTGACAAACACCTCATTCTTCAGGAATATGTAATGACTTCCCCAACCTCAAGGGTCTTCAACCATGGCTCCACTTGAAGTTGCCTGGGGAGCTTTTAAAACTACGGATGTCCAGGTCCCACCCTCAGTGATTCAGATATAATACCCTGTTTCCTTGAAAATAAGACCTACTTACAGGAAAGATAAGACGTCCCCTGAAAATAAGACCTAGCGCATCTTTGGGAGCAAACCTTAATATAAGACACTGTCTTATTTCGGGGAAACAGGGTAGCTTCAGAAGCCCATTAGTCTGAACTGCACTGCAAACAAATCAAGCCCTACAACAAAGTAAGTTGTTCAAGTGTCCAAGTAATTTCATCATTTCTTTATAGTGGCTTTAGCTTTTGTTGAAAAAAAAAAAAAAATCAGTGTTTGCAGGGAAATAGATGCTTGTATTTGAGCTGGGGAAATGAGCAGGGAGGGAGGAAGGGATATCCCTAGGGCCAAGGAGAACACAGGGTTTGAGAAATGGGACCTCTTGCTACTAAGGCTGAGTTAACCAGCCCAAGACCAGCACTGGCAGGCTTGTCCTTCAGTCCCCTTTGGGATGGCTTTAAGTGCTACTACTGCTCACTGCAGGGAGGGTGTCCCCAGGAGAGAGAGAACTTCCAGACAGGCCTGTTGAATAATGCAGAAGCTGTGCTCCTTTGCACCATCCCAGTGTTAAGCCCACCCCAAAGTGCCTGGCCTTGCCTGGCTCAATCCCTGACCTGGCTTCTTTGCTTTTATGGCCATTCCCTCCCCAGCTCCACTCTTGCCTTTATGGTTCTAGCTCAGGGCGCCTGTGCCCAGCCCATCTGTTCAGTCCCATATGCTTCCTGTAAGGACTGCCAAGTTGAGGCCTGGTGCTCAGTGACTCTACTCCAGCCTGGCATGGCTGGTCTCAGTCTCCCTCTGTCCAAACTGGTCACTGGGAAATATCCTTGCATGAAGCCCGGGCCTTGGGTGCAGCCCTGGGGCAGTGGGGGCGTGGCTATTGGTCTGGGATGTCTGGGACACCCAAACCAGCCTTCCTCATAGACTGCTGCTTGCTTAGGTGCGGCTGGAGATTTGGAGATTTAGGAGATTAGGAAATTAGGAGATTTGCTCTTGAAGCCCAAATGCTTGGAAAGAAAGGTGACCCTCCCAGGCTGGAGGGTCCACTCATGGGGAATCTACAGACCACAGAACAGAAAAATATTTCAGGAAAATTAGGATTTAGAGGAAAATGGAAAATATCTTTAATCTCTTTTTGCGCTCTTTGCAAATCTATAGTTCGTTTTTAGCTAAAGAATTTTAAAGTGGATTATGGATAACATATTTTGATTCCAAAATGTTCATGGTGGTATACTTAAAGGAGTATAAATGAAGACTTGAAAAGAAAGATTATATTTTGGAATAGCAAGGTTTCCCGTGTTTCATCCTATCTTTTCTTGTTAGTGGAGTAGCAGATTATAGATGCATCTTTATATGCTATCACACATCTGCTTCAGGTCACAGGGTACCTCTCTGTGCTAAGTCACTAAGAAGCACAGCTCCAAGAAATAATGTGGGCTTGAGAGCAAAACACCTGAGTTCAAATTCTGACTCTTTTACTGTCTCAGGCTCCCAGTTTATTACTTTTGTGTCCCTGGGTAACTTTTTCAACCTCAGTTTCCCCATCTATAGAGTAGGGATAATAATTTCTATCCCACAAATTTGATGAGAAAAATTGTTACAACAAATTTGATAAAACATGTAGCATGGTGCTTGGCACACTGGAGATAATAAATCATTGTTGAGTAAATGACAGCCTGGTGACTTTGAGTTCCCAAATGTGAACAATCACAAAACAGTGGCCCAGCTTCCTCAAGCCCCCAGATAAAGCCCCGGATAAAGCTCTAAACTTTAGAGATGAGAAAGCAGCTCAGACCAGCAGGTGGAGGGATATGATCCAGCTTCTCTGCATAAAGCAGAGCTAGGCCTGAATTTCATCAGCCACCAACAGCAGAGAACTAACAAATTGCTCTCTTTACCCCACCAGCACCTGTAAACACTGCCTCTCCCTCCCTCAGGCACCCCCCCCCCTCTTTTATCTCTCCCCCTGCCCAGCCCTCCCCTAGGATTAGATTGGATTCTAGTTTTATAAGGGCCGTTCTGACACCTCCAGCCAACCAACTGCTCCACTTAATAGGAAAGACACTGTGAGTGAAATTAACTCCAGAGGGGAGATTTCCAAGCCATTGCTCAGACAGGCTTGTCTGTTTGCCATTTGGACCAGGACCCCCCCACACACACACACACTTTGCCACATCTTGTCCTTTGGGCTTCCCCCGTCCCCCATGTCATGGGGAAAACACCCTTACTCCTATAAACCCATCTTAGGCCTGGACAGATAGTACAGGGTGCCCACCCCACAGAGGCAAGTGAAGACCAAATACACAGGATGAAGAGTCAGTGTGGAAAGCTACAAAGAATGGACTTGGAACCACACAGATGAAGTTCAATTCCATTTCCACCACTTATTAGCTGTGTGACCTTGGGCAAGTCACCAAACCTCTGTGTGTTACAGTTACCTCAACTGGAAAGTGGGTACAATAATAACTACTGTGTAGGGTAATTGTGAGAACTAAAGAGGATAATGCTTCAGGTAGTACCGGGCATACATGTCAGGTGCTTAGTGTAATAGATGACAGCCCAGTTAAAGGACAAGTTTCAGCTTTGAAGCAAAGACAGAAAAGTCCCCCAGGTCACAGTGATTTCTTCAATTCAGCTAAACAGCTTACTGTCTATGGAAATGGAATCTAGGACAATTAAGCCGGAGATATAAAATACTTGTGCTTTTTTGTACCCAGCTCAAAATGTTCACCCATTAGGAAGCCTTCTTTGACTAAGCCAGTCAAGTCTTGTTTTTTTTTTTTTTTTAACACGTATGAAACACATTTGACACCATAGAGAAAATTCAATTATAAGTAAACATGTAGGTGGATGGTTAACTTACAGTCTATTAGGAACAAATTTACTGTCTGAAACCCTAGGATTAAGTAATGTTCAAGTGGCTCAGTAGTGACACCTATCTGCGAGGTCTGGTATGTCAGACTAGCTCTATTAAACACAGAAATCCCTTAAACAAAGGAGGAGAAGGAAGGGAGAAAAAACAACCCTTCAAGGGTGAAGTCAGGGGATTCTGGGACTTAGGAAAATGACCTATTTGTATGTTAGCAGTTCCATTTTGTTTAAAACTGTTAATGTATTTGCATCTTGTTCAGCTAGACACTTACATGCCAAGAATATGGGGATCTTTCTTTGGGGAAAGAAATTTAGCTATGGAATTAGAAGCTGGGCTCTTCCATGTGTTGGCTGTATGTTTTTTCAAAAAATATTCAGTATCATAAAACCACACTCTCTTATCTACACAAAGGAGATAATATTTACCTTATAGGATTTTTTTAAAGGTGAAATGCAATCATGTGTGACATTATCTGCCACTTATTAGCTAGGTGTACATGAGTATGTAGCCTCCCTGGGCCTCAGTTGTCTGATTGAAAAATGGGATTATCAATTGTATATAAAACCAGCACACTGTACCCCATGACTGCATTAATGTACACAGCTATAATAATAAAAAAAAAAAAAAAAAACGAAATAAAAGTGGGATTATCATGAAGTTACCATACAGATCTTGAAAGAATATATTTTATTAAAAATGTTCTATAAAGCGTTTAAAACATATTTAGTTATTATAATAATAAGGGTACTATAAGACCTGGAACTTAGATGGTCCCCATTCCATATTTATTGAATGAATGAATGGTGGAATGAGAGACCATTCACCTATTCCTGGCTCAGATATTGCCAAAATGAAGATCTCTTAAAAGGAGATGAGGTCTGATGAGATTGATGCCAGATTTATTTTTTCCACCAGATCCTTGTTTAGCTTTGCCATCTCAATAGGCCAGTGGCATGGAAGCTGTGCAGACATAAACAAGGCAGTTCTATACCAGTATTCTGCCCCACCATGGTAATACACACCCTCTTTGTTGCAAGACAATGAACTGGAGAAGCCACCATCTGTAAGATTAAATTTTGATTTGTCTTTCAGAAGCAGGGACAGGTTGTACCAAGTTGTCCTCTCATTTTCCCCTGAGACTAATGGCGTAGAGTTAGGAGGGAGCTGGCTGGTGAGGGTGGTGAGCCTGCAAAACTAACAGCCCATGGGGCTCTGAGAACACCGTCCTGACCACTGGCTCCCATGGAGTAGCTTTTACATATGCATTCTGGGGCTCCACTCCACTACAAAGTCCTGGGTGAAGGACTGTGGCTCCCCCTTTATGTCTTGTTTCTTCTAGTATTTTCAGTTGTGAATGACCAGAGCCCTAATCCACTGAGGGTGAGGGGACCCCAGGACCCAGGCCCTTTAGCAAAACTGTGAAGCAGGTCAAGTTCATCTCAACTATCAATATTTTGGTGCTGCTCATCCTCCCCCACAAGGCACCAGTATACAGGAAGCTTCCTATGCTACATTTCTACAGGATCCTATGGATAGCACAGTTAGTAAGTAATATAGTTATATATAAATAATCACATTTACTGAGTCCATACTATGTATCAAATGCTGCAAAGTGTACACACATCTAAGCTTTTCTGGACAAACTAAGGTAGCCATTATGATTGCTGACCTCGCATTAGGCTACAGTGAGCTCAAATCCTGGTTCTCCCCCTGACTAGTTGTGTAGTCTCACACTTGTTATTTGATATCTCAAAGTCCAATGCTTCCTATGCCAGGCCCTCTCCTCAGGCCTATGGGACATGAGAACCCTGTTTTTTCAACTAGAATCATCAACTAGAATCAACTGAAACTCCCTATGATGTTAACAGGTATCTACTTGTCTAACATGCTAAATTCTTCCAGCAGAAGGTTCCTTAGCATGGATCTGGGTCAATTTGTCTCAGCACCATCACTCACCAGTAGTGGAACCTTGGGAAACTGAAATAAGAGCTAGTTTCCTCACCTCTAAGGTGGGGACAATATTAATATCTATCTCATTGAATGGTTGCCTCTAAAACACTTAGCCCAGTGCCTGATATATGGTCAACATTCGATACATTTTGGTTAACATTTTAGCTCTTACTGTTAACCAAACATCCCAACAGACATGAAAGCAGAGGCCCAAGATCATACACCTGGGATTTGAACCTGGGTCTTCCAACAGAGACCAGATAGGTGTTCCCATTATAGGATGCTCACTCTGAATAATGTGTGCTAAGACACTATTGAAGGACAATGCCTCGTTGTTCCCTTACATAAAAATATAGTTACAATTTCACAGGAGCTGTCAAGACTTTATTGCAAAGAGAAAAATGTTGGGTGTCTAGGTACCATAAAGGACAGGTGGGAGAGGAGGAAGTATAGGAGAACAGTGGAGAAATGGAACTGCTTAACTTCGTTAAATGATTAACTTTGTATTTACCATTCATTGGTTTCAAATTAAAATAAGTCTAATCGACTTGCAAAGCCATCCACCAGCTTCAACCTGATTGAAATCATCTCAATTGGAGTGACAGAATCACACACATTCACAGAGAAGGGTGGCAAGGAGGAGAGCAGAGCTGGAGGGCCACTCAGTGAGTCCTGGGAAGGGCAGTCCCTATTCTTTAGCCTCCAAAGAATGACCAGAGCCATTCTTGACTTGGTGGCTCTTGACAGAGTAATGAATAGAAAGGCAATATTACCCTGCAAATAGAAGAGGACTTGAAAGTTCAAAACCCATCTGTAAATAAATGAGCTTTGGGGAAGATGGGTAGAAAGTCAGCCCATTACAAGTCTTAAAGAAAGCATCAGGTGTACTTGGGTCTGGCCTTTTTGGTTTGATACTTTGGCCTTTTTATTTATGGCCTGAGTATGGGTGAGATGATCCTTTATCATGTTAGGAATTCACATGCCCATTGGCCCCAAACAAGAGCCTTGAAGTCACCAGGAGGCCTCTTAACTTGTTCACTCCTAAGCCTGGTCCTGGGAACAGCCCCCATCCAATCCCCATGGAGAGACTTTATAAACCCCAGGTTCAAATCCAATCCTTAGTTAGAAGCATAGTTTCAGGAGTCAGCCCCTGGGGAGAGAAGCCATCTAGCAAAGATTTCTCTGACAGAGGCACAGATTAATTTGTGACATGGCATAGGAGAAAGACAACCAGAGTTTGGGAAGCAGGGTTGACTGTTAGGGTATAGGTCAGTGATAACCCAAACTTGTCTGCACATTGGAATCACCTAAGGAGCTTCAAAATCCATGGCTGGCCTGGCGGGTTTTATTCCTACACATTATAAAACTTAATTGCTCTGTGGGGTGGTTTAAAAGACCCCCAGGTGATTCTGATGTGTGGTTGGGTTTGGAAATCACTGGTCTGGGACCCCCCTCAGAGAAGGAGTTCTGCTTCACCCCCTAGTCCCTACTGCTCCCACCCCAAACACATGTGTTCTCTGCAGGAGACCTCACAGATTATAGGGGTGAGGGGATTCAGTTGAGCACAACCACTGAATAAAGGGATTTCTGGCCCTGGGAAGTACCCTCTGGCATTCAAAACCTCTCCCACCTACTTCCTAACACCTGCCGCTCTTTCACTGGGACAAAGCTCTTTATTCCACAGTGAGAGATAAGGCTTAAAACAGCAATGCCCTTGGGAGAAGGAGAGTGACTCACATTTCTGCTAAGCTATAAATGACTGATGAGGGAGAGAGAAGACATAGCCATGCTGACAGCCGGAAACAGGGGAGCAGTGTGAAAATATTCAAGCTAGCGGCACCCCTCATTTTTGAAATGAGCAAACCAGTTCGGAGGTAAGACACAACCCGGTCATGTCCTTCTGTTCAGTAGGTCAGCCGTAGCGTCTGGGGCAGAGAGGATATTCTTTGTCCTTGACGCAACTTGGTGCAGGGCTGGCTTTGACAGTCAAAAATGAGGATGCGTCCTATAGGTGTGCATGGTTGATCTTTGCATCAGAACTTATACTACCTCAAAATGGCATTTGGAAATGTGTCGGCCATTTTCTTATTAGCAATGCTATGAGTGCTACTGGCATGTGGTGGGCAGGGTCCAGGGACACTATTAAATGGCCTGTGAAGTGTAGGACAATCCTGCCCAAAGGAGGATGGTCTAGCCCCAAATGCCGTTTGTGTCCCCTTAGAGAAACACCATTAATCCTTGTGCTGTAGCAGCCTAGGATGCCCGTCTTTCCCTGGACCCATGATAGGAGCAGCAGTCCCATGTTTGCTAGCATGACCTTGACATTGGCAGGGAAAGTAACCATCTCCAGGTAGGCTCTATGGGCACTTTGAAGCTAGTTCCTGGGCAGCTGGGCTTCCTACAGGCCTCTGGGACATTGTCCCATTATATGGAGCTGAGCCCTGGGTACAGGGAAGCTGGAGACCCCCACACCAGCTTCAGGACAGAGGGTAAAAGTGCTTCATGAGTGCTGTTTACCACAGCCCCCTTCTGATGAAACCCTCATCTCTCCTGGCAAGGGATCACCCCAAATTACCATCTGCCCCTGCTCAGCCTTGCCCTCACGCCCCATGAAGACTACACAAAGTAAAGTGCTTCCAGGGAGGGCTGCACTTTCTCGAGCAGACAGGACCCTACTCAGTTTTTCCTGAGTAGGAAAACTGGGCATTCTCATGCTGGCTAATTGCTTTCCTGCGCTGTCCTACTCCTCTCCTCTTAATCCAAGGATATATGTACTTTCTTGATTTGATAGTGGGGCAAGGTAACACTGACAGGCCAGTCATGTACCCTCTGTGAGCCTCTGTTTCCTCATCCATACAGGGTGCTGGTAATGGTGAGGATCAGAAGGGACAAAGTATGTCAGAGTTTGTGGCAGACTCTCAAGCTATCCCCTCTCTAGGCAGGGGGTGCTTATTTTCTCATTGTCTTCCCAGGTTCCTACTGTCCGTCCTTCCCAAGGGCCCACAGCTACACATCTGGGCTCAGGGAGGGCCCAGCTCCCCTGGCCTGATGCCCGGAGCACCATCCCTGACATCTCGCCCACCTGGGATAAGACTGATGGGGCCTGACAAGGAATAGCAGTAGGGCAGATTTCCTCATACACTCCAGAGTGCCCATCACCTGCCCACCACCAGCACCCTACTCCTCTAGAAAAAAGAAGGAGAGGTGAATGTACGAAAGAAATCAGCCAGGGCCAACGGCAGTGGTTCCTGTGCGACCTCCCATTCAGGAAGTGCATTGACATTTACGGCGGGAAGTTTTATTTCTGTGGTAAATAACCTCTAATAGTGTAGGTCATTAGACTAATTACACCAGATAATTAATTTTCTTTCTCTTTTTTAAGGCGGACACATATTACAGGAGAAACATAATTTACTGGTTTCCTTCCTGGGTGGATAGGACAGGTCTCATCCCTCCATCTTGCCCTGCTAGAACCTCAGATGGCAGGAGACAGTTCCTCCTCAGTCCCCTAGTCTGCTAAGGTACTGCCAGAGGTCACACAGAGTTCTCCACCCTTCTTCTCCCTCTCAGACACTCTACTCATTCAAAACATTCTTCCTCACCACTATCTGAAGGAGATTTTCATGCAATCTGTCTGGTTCTTCTCTGGCCTTGTGCAAACAAGCTGGTGCTTATTTCCCAGGCCTTGACCGAGGGCCTATCTCATCCCCTGACTGTGTGGGACGCCTGCTGAAGGAACTCAGTCCTGTTGTCCACCTCTGAGCCATTATGTTCATAGTCTCCTCCTATCTGATGCCCAAGGCCCGGTCTCTATGTATACCCCATCCACTGCCTGTGGCTTGGTTCAGCTTCAGCTTGATGACCATGACTCCAGACATCAGGTTGTTTTTTTTTTTTTGTTTGTTTGTTTTTTAAAGGAGACAGAGTCTCACTTTCTTGCCCTCTATAGAGCACCATGGAGTCATAGCTCATAGCAACCTCAAACTCTTGGGTTCAAGCAACCTCTGGCCTCAGTTTTTCATTTAGTAGAGATGGGGTCTCCCTCTTGCTCAGGCTGGTCTCAAACTTGTGAGTTCAAGCAATCCACCTGCCTTGGCCTCCCAGAATTCTAGGATTACAGGCATGAGCTTATATGTCTGGTGTCCAGCAGGGACTTCAGGAACTCCTGCACCTGGTACTTGGTCTATATTATCCCATTGAATTTTTAAAGGAGGATCCAACACCCTCATTTTGGAGCTGAGGAAACTGAGTCTCTGGGGTTAAGTGTTTGTCCAAGATCACATACCTGGGAAGGTGACCAAGCTGGGATGAGCATCTAGCTCAAAGCAGGGCCGCTCATGTGCCCCCTCCAGACTTCATGAGTTATCCACTTTCCAAACTCCTACAGCTCTGACCAAAATGACTCCTTTTTCCCACAGGCAATGGAGGCATCTCTGCACTCTCCGTTCTCCATACTTCATCAGAGATCATCATGTCTGGGGACCTGGGACTTGTCAATAATTGACTTTACATTTTAAAGGATTTATGTTGCATAAAGCCCTTCCATCACGTATTGCATTTGAACAGGGACACATCAGCACATCATTATTCCAATTTCAAAGATGAGAGATGGAAGTGCTGAGGGTGAAAGGCACTGGGTAAACTTGAAGACAGAGAGAGTCAGATCTCTTGCCCCCATCCAGGGGTTTCTTTACCACACACCAGCTTATGGAACTGCGTAAAGGATGGGGTAGGTCCTCTCACCCACTCGCTGCCACCCCACAGAGGCAGCCTCTGCTCAGCAGGCCCTTCCCAGGGTGGGGAAACAGCGACTCATGACCTCTGGGCTGAAGAGAGAACAGCAGGCCTGAGTCCCAGGCCCCTCTAGACTCCAGGTACAGTTAGAAGCATCAGTTTTCTCATCTGTAAAATATAAAATCCTTTACTAAGTCCCAAATTTGAAACCTCAAGGGTGACCTCTAGCCCAGTAGGTTCTGATTTCCTGGCTCTTTTTTTGAAACAGAGTCTCACTCTGTCACCCAGGCTGGAGTGCCATGGCCTCAGCCTAGCTCACAGCAACCTCAAACTCCTAAAGTCAAGAGATCCTCCTGCCTCAGTTTCCTAAGTACCTGGGACTATAGATGCCCACCACAATGACTGGCTTATTTTTCTATGTTTAATAGAGACAGGGTCTTGCTCTTTCTCAGGTTGGTTTCAAACTCCTGAGCTCAGGCAACCCATCTGCCTCAGCCTCCCAGAGTGCTAGGATAATAGACATGTGCCCAGCCACCAGGCTCCTTTTACAGAATTCCTGTTTCATCGTTCTTTAAGACCTATCTCAACACTGGCTCCCCACGAAGTCTTTCCTCCTCTCCCCTGCATGCCTGGTCTCACAGTGCTTATTTGTTCTTACACAGGGACCACACCTGCCTTGCATTACGTGGAGTACTGGTGCACAGTCCTCGGGATGGCTCCTTGGGGAGGGGCAGTTATATGTGGACTTATGCCTCCTCCACCCAGAACCAGGGCCTGTTTCTCTTGGAAACTAACTGACTCAACCCACCCATTTTACAGGTGAAGGAAATGAGGCCCAGAGAGACAGTGTCTTTTCCAAGGTCACAGAGCCAGACCTAGACTCCTAGTCCAGAGCTCATTCCATTCCAGACAGCTGTTGGCAAAGCAGAGTCTACCCACCATGGCCCAGCTTCTCTCATGAGAGGCCAGGGGCGCAGTGGGTGGGATGGGCATCAGAGTTAGCAGGCCCCAGTTGTACACGAACTTCCCAAACTCAGGTAGAAATTAGAAATGGCAGATTGATCAGTGCTAATGAGGCTTAAAAAAAAATCCAGGATTAAAAAAAGACAATGAAGAAGAATCAGCTTGACTTCAAGCCTAGATCTTTCTGCTGGCAGAGGACACCTGGTGGTTTTCTCTATCCCATGTCACTACCAGGAGAGTGGGTGGGCTGAGTGCATGGAGAGGATAAGGTCTGGTTTGGGAGGCTCAGTTGCCTTGATAGGCAAGTGTTTTAGGCAAGGCAGCATCTCTGGTGCCCAGACCCCTGGGTAGAGGAAAGCTCCCAGCTGCCCACACAGAGCACTGCAGGGCTGGGAGGGCTGGGGGTGGCATCTGAAGAAAGAGGACAGCACTGTCCCATCCCAGGAAGGAGCAGACCAGGGGACTGGGCCATATTGGGCAGGGGTGATGAGCTGTTCCTGAGACAGCCAGGCAAAGAGCAGCAGAATGTGTGAGTGACAGGCACAGACGGTAGGAGACATGGATGGAGATGTAGAGACCCAGAGAAGGCGCAGAAACACAGGGTGGGGAAGGGGGATGCTTATAAAAGAGAGGAGAGCCCACAGAGCCCCACGGGAACCAAGAGACAGCAATCAAGGCTAGGGGACAGCAGACCACAACAGCCTGGCCAGGCCCCCATGGAGAAAGGGCCAGAACATCACCCCTTCCTGCCCTCTTGTCCCTCTAAAGCAGTGGTTCTCAATCTTCCTAATGTTGTGGCCCTTTAATATAGTTCCTATGGGTCGCGACCCACAGGTTGAGAACCATTGCTCTAAAGGGTCTGGGAATGACATCTCCCCCTCTCATGCCCCTTACTCTTCTTCTTACAGTTCCCTAAAGAGAAAGAGAAGTGGGGAGAGGAGGAAGAGACTGCAGACAGGCAACAGCAGGCCCAGCTGTGCTGCCAGGACAGGCCACCAAATGCATGTCATGTGCCTGCTTGCTGCTAATCGGTGCAGCAAACAAAACACTCTACTGCCAAGTTCAGTGGACCCAGGAACATGCAAATTGTCACTCCAAATCTCAGCAGTGACTCCTGCCATTCCAGGCAAATATGTGGGTGCCCAGAATGCTCTGGAGGGTGGAATGGGAGTGGCAGGCAGAGAGAGAGAAGTGGAGGGAGGAGCCCACCCACCAAGGAGCCTCCCTACACCACTACCCTGTATCCAGCATGCACTCAACCAGGTGTGGCTTTATGGCTCCATGGCATTGGTGCACACAGCAGCCCTGTGAAGTAAGAACAGGTATATTCTCCCACTTTACAGATGTGAAAACTGAGGCACAGAGTGGGGAATAAAAGGACTAAAATGGTGGCGGGTAGGACCAGCATCTGAAAAAAGGCAGCTGGACCCTTGAGTGACTCCAGACTGTAGAAGTGAGAATGAAATTTTCCTAAAAAGTGTTCTGCTGCCCCGTGACCCATGATTGGCACCCTCCCAGACCTCCAGAAGAGCTGCACTGGGATCCACGATTGGCACCTTCCCAGACCTCCAGAAGAGCTGCCCTGTGATCTGAACCATGTGCAACACCCCTAGCCCTGTTGCTGGATTTGGGGACACTCCGGAGCTGCTCCCACAACCAGAACTCCCTGGCTTGGGCAGCCCCAGAAGAGCTAAACAGGGTCACTCCCTACAAAGATCCAGCAACAATAGAGTGATCCCCCTGGGGTCTAATCTCAGAGAGACACCACCCCAACTCTGAGGATGGCCCCAGGCAATAGTGAAAAACAATCATGAGACAAAATCAACAGAAAAACTGGCAATATGAATAATCAGAGTAGATCAACTCCCCCAAGGATCAATGGGGCAGACACAGCACAAGATCCCATGCACAAATAGCTGAGATGTCAGAAATCGAATTCAGAATCTGGATAGCAAATAAGAATTAGAATTCCAAGCAGTATCCCAAAAGATGTATCAAGAATTCAACAAACACAAAGACCAAATGACCAAAGATTTTGACATATTGAGACAAGAAGTTGCAGCCCTCAAAAATCTGAGAAACACAGTAGAATCACTCAGTAACAGAATGGAGCAAGCAGAAGAAAGGATTTCTGACATTGAAGACAAAGCTTTCAAATGCTCCCAAACTCTCAAAGAGGAAGAGAAATAGAGGGCAAAAACAGATCACTCTCTCAGAGAGCTCTGGGATAATTCAAAGAAAACCAATATTCGTCTTGTAGGAATCCCCGAAAGCGATGAAGTGGCTTCACAAGGCACAGAGTCTTTTCTCCAAGAGATTATGAAAGAGAACTTTCCAGACATGCCAAGAGATTCTGAAATTCAGATAGCAGACAGTTTCAGAACTCCAGCACGACTCAACCTGAAGAAGACATCCCCCAGACACATCATAATCGATTTCACTAAAGTTTATATGAAGGAGAAAATTCTGAAAGCAGCCAGATGAAAGAAAACCATTACCTACAAGGGGAAAAATATTAGAATAATTGCAGATCTCTCTGCTGAAACCTTTCAAGCTAGAAGAGGATGGTAATTGACTTTTAATCTCCTAAAACAAAATAACTTTCAACCCAGGATTCTGTACCCAGCTAAACTGAGTTTCATTTATGATGGAGAAATTAAATACTTAAATGACATTCACATGTTGAAGAAATTTGCCAAAACTAAACCAGATCTCTAGGATATTCTCAGACCTATCCTCCATAAAGACCAGCACAATCCTCCACCACAAAAGTAAACCCACCCAGAAAATTTTGATCAAATCCCAACTTCCACAGTTGCAAAAGGATTAAAAATGCCCACTGGACTCTAAAAAGCTTTATCAATATTCTCAATTAATGTACATAGTTTAAATTGTCCTCTAAAGAGGCACAGGTTGGCTGACAGGATACAAAAACTTAAGCCAGATATCTGCTGCATATAAGAACCTCACCTTGCATTAAAAGATAAATATAGACTCAAGGTGAAGGGATGGTCATCTATACTCCAGGCAAATGGAAAGCAGAAGAAAGCAGGCATTGCAATCCTATTTGCAGATACAATAGGCTTTAAACCAACCAAA
>CAUYPK010018207.1:0-23535 GCA_963574355.1 Loris lydekkerianus | reverse complement strand
TTTTTTCAACATATGAATGTCATTGAAGTATTTAATTTCTCCATCATAAATGAAACTCAGTTTAGCTGGGTACAAGATCCTAGTTTGAAAGTTATTTTGCTTTAGGAGATTAAAAGTCGATGACCACCCTCTTCTGGCTTGAAAAGTATCAGCAGAGAGATCTGCAGTCATTCTAACATTTTTCTCTTTGTAGGTAATGAATTTCTGATGTCTGGCTGCTTTCAAAATTTTCTCCTTCATATTAACTTTAGTGAAGTTAATTATGATATGCCTGGGGGATGTCTTATTGGGGTTGAGTTGTGCTGGGGTTCTGAAGCTGTGTGCTATCTGAATTTCAGAATCTCTAGGCATGTCTGGAAAATTCTCTTTTATAATTTCATGCAGAAGGGCCTCTGTGCCCAGTGAGGCCACTTCATCGTTTTCAGGAATTCCAATTATTTGGATATTGGCCTTCTTCGAATTATCCCAGAACTCTCTGAGAGAATGATCCATTTTTGCTGTCCATTTCTCTTCCTCTTTGAGAGTTTGGGAGCATTCAAAGGCTTTATCTTCAATGTCAGAAATCCTTTCTTCTGCTTGCTCCATTCTGTTGTTGAGGGATTCTACTGTATTTTTCATATCTTTGAGGGCTGCAAATTCTTGCTTCAGTGTGTCTATGTCTTTGGTGGTTTTGTCTTTAAATTCTTTAAATTCTTTAGACAACTTTTGAATTTCTCCTCGAATTCCTAATTCCATTTTATTAATCTTGTCTGCAATCCAAATTCTGAATTCGATTTCTGACATCTCAGCCAGTTGTTTATTAATGGGATCTTCAATTACATCTGCCGTATCTTTTCTTGGCAGGGTTGATCTATTCTTGTTATTCATGTTACCAGAGTTTTTCTGCTGATTCTGCCCCATGCTTGTTTTACCCCCTTTGATTTTTCCCCTGGGGCTTTGTCGAGGGCCCGTACAGTGTTGTGGCCTGAGAAACTGGGGCCCTGTCTGATGTGGTGGGGCTAAGTGGTTGTGTCTTGTTTTCAGCTTGTTTCTGTTTGACCCTAGTGAAACATTTACTCTTGGTTGAAGTCTCAGCTGTGGAGAAAAATCAGCAATTAAGTCACCCCACCCACCACTGTCAGCAATTGGAAAAAGAAAAATCAAACCTTCCTACAACCGCACACCCAGGGCACCACCTGAAAAGTCCTCAGTCTATTGGTTCAGTTCAAAGGTCCAAATCAATTGTGTCAGTTGGCACCTGTCTCAGGTGGGAAAGTTCAAGAGGTCTCTGGGAATTGGATCACAGGGGTCTGGTGACTACTCTGATATGGCTTGCTCTAGTGCTACATGGAGTCAGGAGGAGCCATCCAGCAAATAGATCAGTCTGGGAAGATTGATGCCTCCTTCCCCACCTTGCCCCTCTGTCAGACCCAGTCACTGATATCCCTGCAGATGGCTGACCCAGTTGCCTGTATTGAACAGATACTCCAGGGGTTTTCACCTGCCTGAATCACAAGGAAATCTGCCAGGCCTCTGCACTCTGCTGCTATCTAGCCAGAGGAGGTGAGGCCTGACATCCTGGGGCGCTTATGAAGGTCGGGGGGGTGTTCACTCAGGCCTAGCCCTGCCCCTGATTGATGTTACTGACATTACAGAACAGAACAGAACAAAACAGAACATAACAACTTTGAGGGATTCTGTCTCTGTTCCTGCTAAATTTGCCTGCAGAAGAGAAGCAGTTTTGAGTTCCAATGTCCTATCTTTGCTGCTGGATGCTTGTATTCATTTACCTCTATGGAAGCTTCCCAGGTTTGTGTGGCCTCAGACAAATCCTTTACTCATGGCTGGCCTCCTCTGGTTGCCCAGAGAGACAGGGGGTGTGGCTTCAGAATATCTAGGAGGAACTTTTTTGCTTTTGTTTGCATCCTTGTGGTCGCAGCTCACCTCAGCAGTGTTGATGTGCATTCTTCAACCTTCTGTCTTGGTGCAGGTCAAATCCACCAGGTTACTTTGTAAATTTTTGTCCCTTAACTCTCCTTCTGGATGGGAGCCTCTGTGGAAAGCTGGCTTCAGTCCGCCATCTTGTCTCCCTCCCCAGTTGTCTGGTTCTTTGCTTTGCTATTTCTATGGTGTTTGGAGAAGTGGAGTTGGCTGGGTGGGAGATGAAAGCCATTCCAGCTAGAAGGCTTGCACCCTATGGATTTAGCCTTGGTAATGTAGCCTACTTAGCTGTGGGTGATCTCATCCCAGTGTATTCTTTTATTTTTATTGATTAGAATGCACCATCCTCAAAAGCCTTCAAACTTGCAGTTTCTTTTATCCATGGTCTTCATATCTCCTTTCCTCTTAACTTCCATCTAAACCTTTAGCCTTGGTCTCCTGGAGGTTACCTCATTCTGACACCCCATGTGTGGGTGATCCCTTCATTTGTGACCTCACGTGGTCTTGTACTTACCCTGCTAAACCATTATCACCCAGTGTCTAAAAGGTAAGCACTCCATGACAAGTGCTTCAAAGGTACTCCATAGTTATTTACCAAATTAGGGAGCATGCTGTGTAAGGACAACTACTGTTTAGGAGTCAGGAATCTCACATTATTTGAGGCAGGTCAGGAGATCTCCTGCACTTAGTGTTCCACATGTATATGATATTCTGAGTTATTCTGAGTTATTGTTCTTGCATTAGCAGGAGCAACTAACTGGCCTCTGCTTTGAGGTTCAGTATCAAAGTGTGGTATTTAAGGTATCCCTTTGTTTTTGACTTTCTATGAAACAAGAGAAGCAATGCACTGCCAGAGTGTGGATTCGGGAGTAAGTTACCTTGACTCAAACCCCCCAGTGCTGCTACTTCGGAAAGATTTATTTTTTTCCTCCCATTTGAAGCAGAGATCATGATAGAACCTTCCTTATAAATTTGTTAGAAGTAAAAATGTGTTAGTTCATGTGAATGGGGCTTAAGTTTTATTATTACTGTTACTAATATTTAATTCTGTTGCTCTAACCCATACAAGGCTTTAATATATCTCTTCTCTTGTAACTATAACAGCCATATTTCTACTTTAACTTATTTGCACTGACTTTCTATTCTAAAGAATTCCCCAAATATCATCTTCTTTCAAAATTAAGAAGATAACTTTTCACTCACTTACAATGTTCTGTCCTTCTTTTCCTCATGACACACTCTTTGTAATTCTTCTCTGGGAGACTGTACAGCATTGGATTGGTTATGAGCATCAGTTAAATGAATTACAGAAAGGATGAAGCAATTCTTTGTTCTCGTATTTCCTCTCAGAAATGAGTTTTTTCATGTACATTGGCAACTTAAAAGAAATAAGTACTCTCTTCTCCATATCCAAGATAACTTTTCAAATTAATGATTTGTTCTGTTCTAAGGGGCAATTATCTGGAATGTTTTATTTTTAGAGTAATATCCAGTAATTTTCAGAAGCTGGAGCTTGTCATAAAATTATTATAATATAAGTAATGTTCTTCATAGCTCAGTTGATTGCAACCCTGCTTATGAATGGCATTTAGCACCCAGGTTGCTGGCTTTTAGAAATGGTGAGGGTAAATATCTTGTGACATATCTGAGATTTGGGGTAGGGAGGTAAGAATGAAAAAATATATGAATGAGAAGAAATATTGCTAGCAAACTTTTTATAGTAATATGTACTATCAAAGGAAGGAAGTTACTTTAAATAAGGTCCAGATAAGAACATCTCTGGGCCAGTGGATAAACCTCATGAATGAGGACAAAGTGGAGGGGAAAGTGAGACGTTCACAAATTATCCAAAAATGTGGTTGTATATTTTCCTTTTGCAAGCTTATGGGGGAAAAATCATATTTTTTATTTCCAGTCTTCTCAGGATGCTGAGACGAGATAGAGCATGACACTTCACAGTGGTAGAAACAGTGGCCAGTACAGCAAGAGAGCGTGTGATACAGGCAGAACTGGAGACATAGTCTCAGACTAGGTCTTAGAGGGTCATCTTAAGCGTTAAGAACTTGAGTTTTATTTTAAAAGCACTGGAGGCCTTTGAAAAGTTTGGACAGATAAGTGGAAATCATTTATTTCTAAAAGCTCCCTCCAGCTATCAGGTAGATAATGGATTGGGATCAGCCTAGGATGAATTGATTAGGGAACAGTCACAAAGCTATTATCACAACCCAGGCAAGTGGATATCTGCTTTTAGTGGCTCAGTGTAGGAGAGAGGAGAGAGCTACAGCAGATCCAGCACTTTCCTTCCTGGGAGAGGCATTGATCTATTGCTAGTCATGTGAAAGAACTCAGAAAAGCAACTGCAATTTATTTTTTGTACAATGCACATTATGTATGTATATGTATACATGCACTTATGTTGGAGAGATAAAGTGTGTGATGCTACTTTAGTTTCACTAGTCAAAACTGGGTGATATAGGTGGATTTTTGTAAGCTTTCCTATGTGAATATGAATGAGCTCAAGGATTTAGCCATTTGTTTTCCTTTTTATAAACCGTTTTCTCATCTTAAGACATTTCTCAGCTTGGAACTTTCAGTAAGTGAGATGTAAAATTAAGATAGACATTTTTGGATTTTTACCAAATGGTTCATGTAAGTTCATGAGCATCACTTGGAGCCAGATGGCTGTGAACAATTATCAAGCATTTCTTTAGACTTTAATGTTTTCAGAGAACTTTATGATAAGTGACTAATTTAGCTTCACATTTGCCTAGTAAGAAGGGTGAGAGAAAAATAATAGCCAGCCACCTAAGGCACATTTATGTAATTCGTAAGGTCCTGCAGATTCTTAATACCTATTAAATAGTAACTTAGCTTGTGATGTGGGTGGAAAGCATGCAGTTTGGGGAAGGCTTAGAATATGCAAACCTATTGTGGTAATAGCATTGGAATAAATCCCCAATACTTCCCACCTAGATTTTTGGAATTGTTACTATGGTTTTGTTTCTTGTTTGAGGATTGAGAGCCAGCGTGCTAGACCTGTCTCTCACAGTTTCACTCTTTTCAACAACCAAATATCAGAAGAAATTAGTATGCCTCTTCTCCAGGGGAAAACTGAGGCCTGGCCACTTAAGTTTGTAGAGCAAGAGTTTAGAGATTTGAACGACTTATCCTCCATGCCTTGAAGTTAGGTGACAGCCTTCCTCTCCTTGGTGACGTGATGTGGCTTTTCCATTTCCTAGCCAGGCACCTCCTGGCCTACCACGTGCATCTGTGTTATTTCATATACTTTCTGTAATCTACCTCTGGATGGGGCTAAATATGTTTCTAATCTAATCTTTCTGGCATCTAATGTGATTTCAATGAAGGCTTATTTCCCGTGCAATGGTTTTGCAATTATAGTGGAATCTTAGCTTATGTGCATTTAATTTATGTAAATCCAACTGTACGTGCATAGCAAATAGAAAACTATTTCAAGAGTATAGAAGACTCCATTCTCTGTTGAATGCAATGAGCACATGCCCCAAAGTAAGAGGAGAGATGAGATTATGCTTTCCTCTCTCTCTGTCCCAGTCCTTACAGCACCCATGAACCTTTTATAGTGTGAAGACTTGGTCTAATTGAGATCTTATTGTTCAAAATACTAGTTTTTCACATAGAATGACCCCGATAGTGGAATCTTCACTCCATTTGTTTTTAACCAACGAACTCTGTGCTACAACTGGAAGAAAAAAATTTCCCTTTGGATTTATTTTAAACAAAAATTTAATGAGAACATACTATGTACCAATACTGTTTTAAGTACTGGAGATAACAATGGACACAAAAAATATTCCCTGACCTCACAGAACTGACAGCTTCCTGGCTTTTGAGATATAGAATACAAGCCTTAA
Organism: Loris lydekkerianus; assembly: GCA_963574355.1. Classification (NCBI taxonomy): domain Eukaryota; kingdom Metazoa; phylum Chordata; class Mammalia; order Primates; family Lorisidae; genus Loris; species Loris lydekkerianus. The sequence goes on along the minus strand of CAUYPK010018207.1, from coordinate 17,725 downwards.
GTTTCTTACTACATAAGATATTTTTAAGACTAATATTTGTTGTGTGTGATTTTTCACTGAAGCGCTAACTTTTGAATTATACCCCTTTGTGCATGTGTAGCTACTGCGGAAGACAGTCTGGCAGTTTTTCCACAAAACTATACCATTTTTTATCATATGATTATCAGTCACATTCTTGGCATTTACCCAAATGAGTGAAACCTGATGACTGAAAATACCCTTCATGAGGATATTTATTCATAATTGCCAAAAGTTAGAGGTAGCCAACATGTGCATCATTAGGTGAATGGATAAATAAGTAGTGGTTCATCCATACAATGCTAAAAAGAAATGAGCTACCCAGCCCTAAAAAGACATGAAGCAACCTTAATTGTATGTTGCTAAGTGAAAAAAAAGAAAAAAAAAAAAGACAATCTGTATATACTATGATTTCAATAAAATGACTTTCTGGAAAAGACAAAACAATGGAGATAGTAAAAAGACCAGTACTTGCTATAGATTTGGAAGGAGGGAGGGATAAACAGATGAAGCTCGCAGATTCTTAGGACAGAGAAGCTATTCTGTGTGGTGCTGGAATGGTGGATACGTATCTTCACACATTTGTGAAAACCTGTAGAATGCACAACAGTGAGAGTGAAACTTACTATAAACTTCGAGTGATAATCACATGTCAATGTAATGGTTCATCAATTCGTAACAAATATAACATACCAGTTGGGGGATTGTTGGTGGTGTGTGCTGTGCATTTGCGGGGTTGGGAGCGGAACACAGCAGTATATGGAAACCCTTTGTATGTTCAACTCAGGTTTTGTTCTGTGAACCTAAAATTGCTCTAGTAAGTAAGTCTCTAAATAAAAACATTGCCCCTGCTTTCTTATCACGAGCACCCCCATGCAAGCCACAACTTCTGTAACCACATCTTTGGCATATCTCCTTTCTGAAAATAGATGTTGTAATTTTGCCAGGATCACAAAAGCATTTTGTAAGATGTCATATTGTGCACTATGGTTGTAAAAAGTGGGAACTAGTAGAGGCTTTGGTTTTTTGTCATCCATCTGACCCCAACCATTCCTGGAACTTTGGGTAAGCCATCTTCCTTCTGTCTATGAGATAATAAAATTCAATTGGATAATCCCTATGAGCCCATCTAATTCTTTTTAAAAAAATGTTTTTAACTGAGTGATTAAGACATTTTCCTAATAATTGAACAGTATTAAAGTAAATACCTTCAACGAATTACAAGTCACATTTTTGTTCCTTTAAAATAAAAATGCATAAAGATACATAGATTGACTGATATTATGACCTACCTCATGGAGTAGATTTCTAGACTCATTTACACGGTTTTGTTGGAAAAGATACAAGAAATATTTCTTATAATACATTGATGGTTATAGTAAAAATTTTTTACATTATGTGATACACTTTTCTTCTGGAGATTATTTTAGAGAAAAAAATATTCAACGTAGCCTAACACAGAAGAAACAGGATAGTGTTTTAACTTTCAACTTTTATAATTTGTATTATAAAATGTTATATTTATGGGGTGGTGTCTGTGGCTCAAAGGAGTAGGTCGCTGGCCTCATATACTGGAGGTGGGGGGTTCAAACCCAGCCCTGGCCAAAAATTGCAAAAAAAAAAATTATATTTACTAAATTAAAGAAAATGATATCATAAATACCTGTGCACTTATCACTTAGTTTCAGTGAATCCTAAGATTTTGTAATTCTTGCTCCCTGATCAATGTTTAAAGCCTCATGTGGAAAAATTAAAATAACTTTTCTACTTCTGTTGGTAAAAGTTTACTATACTTATGAAAAAAAATGAAAATTTAGAAGGTCAAAGTTATATAAAATCTTACTACTCAGAGGATTGATACTACCATTTTGGTAAATTCTTTGCTCACATAGATGTTATATGTACCTATATCTGGCAAATAGTCCTCTTTATTATAATTTTATTATGGAAACTTAAAACATACATTGGCTTATAGGGCACAGGGTAATGAAATCTTGTCTGCCTATAAGCCATGCCTATAAGGTCATGGGCACTCTTGTTTTATATATCACCCAACTCCTACTGGAGCAAATTCCCACCTGTGGCACCTCTTCTTCCCTAAGTATTTCATAATTTGTTTCTACAAGGTGACATCCTTGTTATAACAATGACATGATACCAAAGATACTACGAATTCTTTAATATCGTAAAATATCTGATCACTCCCCAAATTAATCATTACAATTTTTTCTTACATGGGGTTCATGCTCTTTATAAATCAAGATCCACATAAATCCCATTCATTAAAATTAACTTTCATGTTTCCTAAGTCTCTGAATCCATAGGCTCTCCATCACTGTCCATTGTTTTCATCATAATTTGTTTATGGAGACAGTTATTTGTCCTGCAGTGAGTCCTGTAGTCTGGATGTTGCTGATTTCATCCTTGTGATATTATTTATATATTATTACTTAGTTACCCAAAGTTACGGTAAATTGGGATTAAAAGCTAGTGCTTGACCTGAATCAAGTTGCATGTTTTTTGGCATCAAGCAGCAGGTGATTTCTTCGTTGTTTTTGTAATGTTATCCATTGATAATGATTGCCTAGATCAATTTTATTAGGGATTATAAAATTTTGATACTTAAAATTTTTATTTTTTCTTCTTTTTTGGTAGAAAACTTATACAAATGGGAACTTTTATCAGAATTTGATTGGAAGCCACAAGGATGACCAATGAGAGGTTTTCTTTGTTTTCTTTTTCTTGGTATTATTATGATCTCATACATTGAAATATATCTATAGTGGTTTAATTCTTTCCAGTTATTGTTCTGGTTGAGACTCTACTTTCACTATCCTTAATTTGCATTCCTCTTATTGTGTTGCTGAGCTCATTGACTATTTGCATTTCTTTTCCTTTAAGCTTCTTGATATCCCCTTTGCCCAATTTTCCATACTCTTATGAGAGTTTTTCTTTTCTATATTCAGAAGATCTTTATACTATACAGAATAATATGTATTATCTCTTTAATACATACATACATTACATAATACATATGTACATTAATATGTGGTATGAAATCAAAATACTACCCCTCACAAAACACCGTAAGCCCTCTAAGAAAATAAATAATAAACTTGGAAAACATGTTTGTCTATTTTTTTTGAAGACAAGAGTCTCAAGCTGTTGCCCTGTGTAGAGTGCTGTAGTGTCACAGCTCACAGCAACCTCAAACTCTTGGGCTTAAGTGATTCTCTTGCCTCAGCCTCCCGAGTAGCTGGGACTACAGGCTCCCACCACAATGGCTAGCTATTTTTTTGTTGTTGCAGTTGTCATTGTTGTAGCTGGCCCAGGCCAGGTTCTAACTTGTCAGCGTTGGTGTATGTGGCTGGCGCCCCACCCACTGAGCTATGGTTGCTGCCCATGTTTGTAATTTTTATCGGCCAAAGATGAGTACAACACTCAGCAAGAAAGAGCATAACACAATGATTATAAGTCCAGACCCTGGACGTAAGATTCTCCTGGGTTCCAATGCATGCTCTGATATTTCATAAGCTACTTTAACATGATGAGCCTTCATCTTACCCATCTGCAAAATGGGAATCCTACTAACACTGCCTCCTCACTTTATTAGGAAAATTTCATGAGAAAACACAAATTCAGCACTGTGCGGGCACATATATTAAGCTCAATAACTAATAGTGTCTAAGACTCTTCTTATTGATTACCTCTCATGATGATGATGACCAATTGTGCTATCATTAATGGCTTGGGGATTGGGCAGTATTTCCCTCTTTCTGATCTTCAGATTCACTGGGTTCACTCGACCCATTAACATAGTCAATTCTACATAGACCCGCCTTTCCTGTTGGCCACCACAGAGCTGGTGGCAAAATGGTATAACTTTGTTTGGACATCATTCTGTCCATCAGTGTGCATAAATGACTCATTCATGTTCCATAAGGATGGTATTTCTATACAATGACTATATTTCATCCATACTCTGTGCCCCAAAGAAATGAACATGAAACAAAGCCCTTGCTGTGAATAATTTTGTCTAGTAGCTAAGACATGACACACATTGTGCACCTATTACTATTTTATAATCTTCCTGAAATCCTTGTAAAAATAGTTAAAGTGTTATTATTCCCATGTAATAGGTAAGAAAATTTAGACCCAATGTGGCACCATTGTGTTAATTCAAGGCCCCTAGAGGAGATTGTCTTTATATCTAATATTCACCCCTCTGAACTTTTACCCAGCTCTCAACAGTTTACATGTCTTGCCTAGATGACATGCCTTTTATTAGCATTTCTCCTTTCTTTCTGTATCAGACAAGCTGAGTTTATATTTAAGAGTTTTATTAAAACAAAAATAAAATTCCAGACATCATTTCACTATTAATGTTAGCGGTTAACATTTGCATATTTAACTCCTTGTTAGACAATATTCTAAGTGCTTTGAAATTTATCCTTATGAAAAACTCTTTGAAGTAGGTATTACCATGACTTCTGTATTGCAGATAAAGCACTCATAGGTTAAATAACTTCTCCAAGGACACAACTAATAGGTAGCTAAGCCACGAATTAAAACCAGGAGGGATCTAATACTTTTAGCAAGTATTATCTTTGCATTTTATGGTATCAAGATAAAATAGTATCCTTGTTGACAGCCTCCTAGAATAACAGCATTTTGTTTTTTCTTTGAGTCTCCTTTTTGTGTATGTTCACAGTAATGATTTTGCAATACTGTGAATTGCAGTCGTCTGTGTCAGGAGATCAGAGGCCAGTGTTTGGGAAATGAGATGATCTGTTTTTGCTGATGTTAATGGTTCTGGTAATTTTCTTTATTGTGTTGTGTACCTAGAGGTATGGAAAGCTGCCACACAACATGTCCCTTGGCCATTTAATCACTGGTTTGTCTAATCACTTGGTCTGATTCGGCATGCTCACCGGGAAAGAGGGTGTGGTGAAGTCAGCCCTTGTCTGGGTTGAGGGGACAGAACACCACTGTCTGGAGTTGAGACCATGTGGAGTGGGATGATGAGGTGAGTGAGTGCACGAGCACATGTGGAGCACTCACGGGGCGTCGTGTCTGAGTCTGTGACTCTAACAAAGAATGAATGCATTCGCCAAGCCATAGAGACTTTGTTGCTGGAAATGAGGATGTCTCTCTGGTGACAGAGACCAATTTGCTAAGTCAAAGGGTAGACCTTAGTTTCTAGATATCTAAAATAGCAAATGGTTGATGACTGTACCTGCAGAAGGCTAAGGGTAGGCAGTTATTCTGTGATGTGCTACTTCAAAAACACTCTTTTGCTTCCCATACACTGTCAGCATCTGCCTACTTTTTACAGTTTCTGAGATAAACATAATTAACTAGCAAAGAAGGCTATACAGATGAGCAATTAGGTGCCAGGAAATGTCCTAAAATCTCATTCTAACATCCAGTGACTTTCTTTCCAGTGTCCTTTTGATTTTACCATTCACCTAAAAAGGCTGACCAGGTAGAAAAATAAGGTGCTAATGCATTGACAAGAGGTGGGTTTCTAAAAATCACAGATGTTTCATGCAATTCTTAAAATCCAGCAGCACCAGTTTCCTTTTTTCTGTTTTCTAGTAGTTCAATGGTTTGGTATCCAAACTAGAAATAAAGAGAAGGCGTGATAGTTAATATTCAGTCAACCAAAACTGGTGTTTGATCTGATCTACCTGAGCCCCTAGATATTGTAAGTATTTAGGATTTACAGCCCTGACCTTGTTTTTAGTATTGTCATGGAGTAGAAAATGTAACCAGTATTTTACAACTGAGGCTGACCCCCAGTGGTGACTCCCTCCTGGGTTAGTGTCATATCTTTGTTGAGGAGGCACCACCATTCCAGTGCCCGGTACGTGAGCTGCTTTAGAGCTTCAGAGGAAAAGCTGCTTTCTCCTATTTGGATTCCTCCCCTGTTCTCAGGGTAGACTGAACTGGGCCAATTTTTAATCATACCATTAAGGGACCATCTTCTTCCTTGGAAGTTCAAATTGCGGCATCTCCAAGTCTCAGAACTAGATTCAACCAGAAATAAAATCAAGAATCAACTGTGATTTTTCTGCAGCTTTAGTGAATGCCAGAAAGCTCCAGGATCAGTTCTGAGTTTGAATCCTGACTTGGTACTTTCTAGTTATGTGGTCTCAGTTTGATTACTTAACGTCACCAAACCTCAGTTTCCTTTTATGCAAATGGAACTGATGTGCATCTTGTGAAGCACTGCTAACAGCCCAAAGCCCTGTGGAGGTGTGTCTGCCCCTGTGGTACACCTACAGTCACACTTCTTCCCCTGGGAGCTAAGTCTTGAGAGCAGTGCTTCTCCGATTCCAAGTACAAGTACGACCCGCACCTGTTGGCATAGTTTGAGATTTTAATTCACAGTTAGACAGAATTACATTCATAATGTATTCTTTCCCTCAGCAGACTTCCACTCAAAAATCCAAATCAAGATCTATTTTAGACTTCCTAATACCTTTCACTCTCTCCCACTCTCCCTGGCCCTGCCTTCCCTGGATGCCTGCCCCTCTTGGGAGTCTGCCTCTGTGTCATTTGAATCATTGAATCATCCTGCCTCTGAATCATTGCCTGTGTGTGCTTCTGTTCACAGGGATCATTTTTAACATAGTCTAACCAACAGAGGGGTGTTCATACTCTGCCATCAGAGTAGCCACTAATTGATACCTTTAGAAAAACGACATATTCCCTGAAGCACTCAAGGCTGCCTGACAAGCAGAAATGCCACCCACTTCTAGGATTAGTGCCTTACCCCACGCAGACACTTGCTGATTTAAGATGTCTGTTGTTCTTTCTTGACATTATTTCCTTCAATGATATTCCTAGCATGGACTTCCTCAGTTTATTTTACCAGTTGATAGCATTAATCTCTTTATAGTTTCCAAGGAATTCAAAAAAGCTGAGACAGTGTCCTGAGTCCTGTGCCCTTTCCTGTATACCAGGTAGCAGGTTGTTAATGGATAGCATGTTTGTGTATTTTGTGAATTTTGTGAATACTTTCTTTGTTTTTTTGCTGAAGGAGAGAAATAAACCAGGATCAAATCATGAGAGGTCTGTGTTGGATGGGGGTAGGATGAGAAACAAACTAAGAAAACGAGCTATTCTCCTAAGAAAAGAAAGAATTATAGAACTATCTCTTTCTACCATGCAGAAATTAGGATATTTATGTCAGCACACCCTCTATAACTACTTGGGAGAATCAATAGCTTTGTAGGACTATGTCATTTCTTTTCATATCTGGACAGAAGTTGGGAAATTGCAAAAGAAAAAGAAAGAAAAGAAACTATAGGAACAAAGGTTTCATGAAGGTGGAAACAAAGTTTAAATTATCCTCTGGCATACCTCTAGGCTTTAACAAAGTGCATGGCAAATATGACGTGCTCCTTAAACATTTGTTGTAACAAATATATTTTGGAACATTCCCTTGAATGACTTAGAATGAAAAGTAACTTTTCCCTAAAGCGTCTTAGCTGTTTATTAGGTGGGGATGGAGCTAGACCTGGAAGGTAGGTGACATATTTTTATGTTGTTACTACCTGAACAGAGACAGTTTCTTAGTATCACTTAGGAAAAAGGAAAGAAAGATAGACTTGAGACTTGAATTCTCAAAGCAGTCAGCACAATCTATTTAATAACTCCATAGATCATTGTGCTGAATGGTTTGCTTTCCAAAGTTGTGTGTCTTGGCTTTGGAATGCAGGAATAATTGTGGACTGTGGCTTGACATTCTAAAACTAAAGCCAAGATCATCTCCCAAATTGCTGGGTATCAGCAAGAGAGTAAGAAGTGAACCAGAAAACATGACTTTCTCATGTTCCAGAGTTCTGCCATCTGCCCCAGAATGTGGGGGCATTTGGGGTAATGTGTACATCTGAGCCTGGAGATGGCACATAGAAAGTTGCCCAAAGTCATTAAGGGTCACAGTAGCAATTTCTCAGGACAAAAGACAGAAAGGATTCAGGCTTTAGGAAATAAAATAAAAGTAGATAAACTCATAAATTGTCATGCAGAATGTAAGCCTGCAACAATAAAATAAAAGAGTAGCAAATACAGTATTTGTTAGTACTTATGCACAATAAAAAACTGTTTATCATTGTGACCTTATTTCATTTTCTTAAATATCCTAAAGAGGTAGATGGACATAAATACAAATATGCCTCTTACCCTTCTTCTGCCTTGTACAAAAAAAGAAATATCATACGTAAGAGAAATGAACACATTGCTGACCAGTCACAAGTTATCCGGTCACATGGATAGTTTTTGCATAGAATTGCTGGTAAAAAAATGTGTTAAGATGTTAGAGGTGCTAAGTGATTCTATATTATAAACAGCCGAGAGATGAAGGGGAAAAGAATAAAATAGGCTGAATTTGGGACAAGTGGGACTTGAGACCAAGAAAAATGAATCAGGGAACAGCTGCTATGTTAACACATCGTTAGCCAGCAATTTTACGCAGAAATTATCCATGTTTCCGGGTAATTCCTGACCGGTCAGCAATGTGAGAATTGTCTCGGCCAGTGTTTCCGGTAGAACCAGAAGCATTAGCACAGTGGTGGAACCCAAAGCCTCGCTCTTAAACATTGCACCATATTTCCCAATCAATCTTAGGCCAATTAAAAGAAAGGAACTTTCTATTAATTAAAAATAGAAAATTATAATTCTTTTGGGGCTCAAGATCTTAGAGAACATGTATTTAACCCAACGAGGAAACCGATTCCCAGGGAAAGGTAGGGACCACTTGAAAGGCACATGGCAAATTGGTGAGCAAATTAGCTTCAGATACACAGTCCTTTGATATCTGCTCCATACCTTTTCCCTAAACGTATCTCTTCCCTTTGTCTTGCCTAACATTATTACTTTTTCTCATATCTTTTCAAGTAATTTAGGGACAGAGATTTGAAGGATGGAAAAAATATAGGGGTGTGAATGAAAGGTAGAAAAAACTTAAAAAGATACTGTGAGAGGGACAAGGAGGTAGCAGTATTAGCAGGTAAGCAGGACCGTCCCAGTACATGTCACACACGGTGTTCAGGTGCTTGTCAAAATCGTTTCAGGGTTTTCATTTACCATGGAACCTGTATAGTTGACCTCCCCCTTACGTTGATTTAATTTTCATAAACTGGACGTGCATTACATGAATGTATTAGTACAGCTAGTTCCTTATGTTGACCACTTCCATATGCTGACCAGTTGCTTTACACTTGTCAACTTACAGAGATATACTGTCCTGGGTCCATGCATATTCATAATATGCATCTTTTGTATCATGTGTAATCCTATACCAATTCTCTACCCCCGTATACTAGAAGACGTTCACGTAGTCAGTGTTACGTAGTTACCAAACATGCTGGAGATAAAATGCTTTTGTTTCAAACTAGGCTCAGCTAGTAGAAGCTGAGTGGCCTTGAAGTTTCCTTAACCTTCCTCTCTGTTCATTTATTCATTCATTCAAAAAAATATGTCCTCCTTCATCTCTGTGCTAGCTCTGAATGAAGGGCTTGAGACTGCACATGATAGCAGGGATCAAATTCCTTCATGCAGGCAGCTTAGGTTTTATTGAGGTAGGCAGATAATAAGCAGGTAAACATGCAATATGTCAGAAACAAAACTCTGCCAAGTTTTAAACCTAGAGAAAAGGAGAAGAGAGATGTGGTAAGAGTTTACAGTTTTAAATGGGATAAGTACCAGAGGTTTCACTGAAAAGGTAACTTTTGAGCAAAAAAGGTGATGTAGTGAGGGAGATAAGTTTCCTGGTAAAGGGAACAGCGAGTTTAAAGGTTACTGATAGACTCAGAGGTATGTTAGAGGAACAGCATGACTGGAGAGAGATAAATGATGGGAGAAGAGTGGGAAATACGGACAGAGGTCGCAGAATTGCAGCACACAGGACCTCTTGGGGGCCTTGCAGCAACTTGACTCTGAGTAAGACGGAAGGCCCTGAGCAAAGGAGTGTCATTCTCTTGCTGGGGGCTGGTGGAGCGTGCCAGTGCTGGCCTGAGAGAGACTGCCATGCAGCCTTGTGGACCTATGGTGAGGCTTTGCACAGAGCTGGTGGCACAGGGGGAAGTGAGAAGGGTCAGGTGCTCCATCTGTTCTGAAGACAGAGCTACCAGAATGTGCTGATGGAGTTGAGAGCATGAGGAATATATGCCAGAGAGGACTCAAGGTTGACTTAAAGGGTTTGGCTTGACCAAGTGGGTGAATGAAATTCCCCTTGACTGGGAGGGCATCAGCGGGGAAGAGGAGGGCTTTCTCTCCCTTTTCTCGGGAGGCAGTTGGTGGTGGTGGTGCTAGTCAGGAGTTCTGTTGGGACATACCTGACGTGTCTATTGGAATCCCAGCAGAATAGTTAGTTTGTTGCTGGAATTTCTTTGTGTCAGGTCCTTTTGTCTCAGAGTTTGAAGAATGAAGCCACCAACCATGTGGATAAGTGATAAGACTGAGATTATTGACAGGGAGAGAAATAAGAGGAAAAGAAGGTCAACAGAGCCTCCAGCATAGGAGGTGAGGGAATCTGTGTGGGACACCCACATGGGCCTTTTGTCCAGAGGTTCATATACTGCCTGTGAGCAGGGGGGTGTTGGACATGTATGTCCCACTTGGCCAGGGGCTGACAGACACAAAATGTACTGCCCGTGGGGACTGTTAGCAAATGAATGTGGTCATTAAGGTCCCTGTCTAAAGTGAGGCAGCAGCGTGTATTTTTTTCACTCCAGGGGGGCGGCCCAGATGAGATGCCGTCAGGTTGCTTTTCTCTGATCTTGAGTCCAGAGAATGGGGTCTAGAAAATTGGAGTCAGAGGGAGGTTCGTGTCCAACCCTGAACAGGGAACCCTGTATCAAGTTGTCTTAGGAGTTTGGAGTTCAGAGAAATATGTGGGCCTAAAGTTGTCAGTGGATACGTGGTATCTCCAGTGGTGAAACTGGAAGATCCTGCCTGGTGAGAGAATATCCATGGAAAATAGCCTCAGAACCAAGTCCTGCCTGTGTTGGAAATTGGGAGGTTGAAAAGATCTAGCAGATCCACAGTAGCCAGTGGTAATAGGTAAGTATGGTCCCTTAGAAGCCAAGTGAGGGAAGTGGGAAGTATTTCAAGGTTGAGTGATACCTTGTCCCTTTTGCTCACTTTAGTATAGGGCTAAAGGCATTATGCATTTTTATGCCAATCAAAATTTAAAGAATCTTTTGTTTAGTCTCTTTAAACCAAACGGCCTTGAATTTAATATCGTCTCTTATTTTTGTTTCTTAGGTTTGTCTGTTTGTTTTTCTTTATGGCTATCTTCTTTCTCTTGTGATTTTTGTAGACTTGGAAGAATCATACATCCTCAGGGACGTGGAGAAGGCTGGATAAAACCCGTGTAGAGGTTAAGAAAACTATTCCTTTGGTGGTGGCCTGAAGAGATTATCTTAATCCCAATGTTTTCCTGAAATTTATGTCCAAGATTCAAGAAGATTAGGACTGCTAAGGTATGGATTTGTGACTTCAACATCTTATTTTCTAAAATAAACGTGACACACTTAAACATATTTAATCATATTCCCAGCCTTTCCTATCCCCAATACCTTCTTTCTTTTTCTTCTCTTTCCTTTGTCCCTTCTTCCTTTTAAGGGACAGTCTTTTCTTTTGGTACCAGCTTGCACGATGATGTGGTGTGACAGATAAAGATACAATGGGAGAAACTGAGGGAAGGCTACATTGTCTCAATAATGAGAGGTGTACAGAGGGCAAAGACAAAGTGTGTGGAGGGGCGTGAGGAGGCGTCCAAGATAGGAAGAAAAATCGGGGTTAATACCTATGTGATAAGACTGTGGGTAAAGAGATAAGTGGAAAAGTCCTACTGTGTAATATGCTGTTCATTTCTATTTTTAATGTCCACATAAGATTTTGACAAAGTTTGGCAGGGGTTTTCAGGGGACCTGCATTTATTTTGGTACATACCCATGCTGAGCCAAGCCCTTAAATTGGAGTCAAAAGTCTCACTTTTTTTCTAGTTCCAATGATAATTATCACAGCAATAGTAATTAGACACCAAACAACAAAGTATATCTGTGTGTTTGTAGTATATATACCATCCATACAAGCATATGAATGTATAACATATGTATGGTTTGTTGAATGGTGCCTAATTACTCTTCATATATATATGTGTGTGTGTGTGTGTGTATGTATGTATGTGTGTATATAGATGTGGAGGGTGTTGGGGAGGCAGGGACAGATGGAGAAAGAAGGAAGGAAAAAGAATGCTCAGAACTACCATTTGTGGAGTGTTTATTGTGAGTCAGGCATTATGCTATGAGCTTTGAAAAAAAATCATAAGTACAACTTATAACAACCATCTGGAATAGAGATTTTTGTTCTGGGAGACCAGAAGGGAGATAAGTAAAAAGTTTTTCTAAGGCTGTGTAGCAAAAAAGGGTCAGGGGGCAGACTCATTTCCAGACTTCTTAGGATTTAAGTCTCCATGTTCACCTGCTATACAGAATAGTAGCTTTGCATTCACTGCTGTTTAAAAGCACTGCGGGACTGTTGCTTAAACAGCTCAGGACCACATGGCATGTCCACAAGAAATTTTAGAATGTCTCTGAAAATTCCATTGGTAACTCACTTGGTGACCTTTTATTCTTCTTCAAGAAAGAAAGAAAAAATAGTTATTCATAACCCTAAGGCTTCTGCCAACAGGGAAACAATACAGATAAGGTGTTGGATTGGCTTCCTTCCCATGGTACATAGGAGGCCTCCCCTATAATATGCATTCCTGCAAGGTAGAGGTACAGAGCTGGTGAAAATCCAATTAGTTATAGTCACAGGCCTCCTGTCATTTTATCTCCGAATTCCTCACTGCTGGAATGGGTGTTTCTTTTAGCTGGGCATGGATGGACTTTCCTTTCAGGATGAAGCACATAGCTTTCTACCTCCTAGTCCCTAATGCCAGTGAAGGATTTATTGAACTCTGATGTTCGCACTGGTCAGGTACCAGTGCTCAGAGACTGGGGAACATGTGAGGGGAGCATTTTGGACAAACTCTCCTCCACCTCTATTTGGGGGATTTTCTTTCTCTTTTTTGTAAAGGAGATAAATTATTTTTCTCTCTTTGGATTAAAGAGCATATTAAAGGCTGCCTAAGTTAAATAGGAATTATGGAACCATTAACATGGTTCCAAAAGCCACATAGGTGGCTTTGGTGAACAATCAGAAAAGAAACACACACACACACCCCTAGTGAATTTTTTTGAGTCCTTGTACAAGAATAAACATTCTACATAATAGATGTGTTTGTGGTGCAGCCCTCTCTGCCTACTCATTCTTGATCTATTAAAAAGGAAAGCTCAAAAGCTCTTCTCTCCTTGTCCTAAAAGGCAAGAGAAGCTTAGGAGTTTGCATTAGGATTTTGATGCTGAGTTCTGTGTTCTGAGAGTGTTGAACTTTAATTCAAAATGTCTGTGTTCTGTCAAGAATATTCACTTAGATGCCAACTACTTAAAACATAAATTCAGCAAAGTTTTAAAGGACTTAGTTATAAAAATGTTTCTAGTTCAGCAATCAGTCAACCATTAAAGGGAAAAGAAAGCTCTTTGTTGACAGAGGCTGCTGGGAGAAGAATGTTTACTTTGCAGTGTGAGCTCACGGGGCTGTCTTTAACCAGAGCAGCGGCTCTCAACCTGTGGGTCACGACCCACAGGAACTGTATTAAAGGGTCCCAGCATTAGGAAGGTTGAGAACCACTGAACTAGAGGATGTAAACGGGTGTGTGTGCCCCTGTTTGTAGACCGAAACCCAGGTTCCAGGAAGGAAGAAGGAAATGAGGGAACACTGGTAACATCAGTCCACCATAATGCTTTCTGGCACCAATGCTCTAGCATGGGTAACAGATTATTCTGGTGTCTTTTCATGTGAAGACAATATAAATCAGTGGCTATGGAACTGGACTTTAAAAAGGCAAATCACAGTTCCAGTAAAGCTTTTTGCATGAACATTAGAAAAGCCATTTAATTCACCTAAGTCAATGCTGTTTACAGTATGGTCCATAACCAGCAGCATCAACATCATCTGAGCTTATTAGGCATGTACATATTTAGGCCCTTTTCCAGACTTGCAAAGTAAGGACCTCTTGGAGTGGCAGTCATGAAACGTTTTTCAATAAACCTTCCAGATTATTCATATGCTTTTGCTAAAATTTGAAAACCACTGTTAAACTTATTGTCTGATCTCTGAAAAATAAAGGAGCATGTAAAAATCCCATGTCTAAAAGTAGGAAAATCTAAGAATCTTAATGGCTAATATGGCTTCATGTGTGTGTGCATGTGTGTGTGTTCGTATTGTATTTACATATATGTGTGTAAATTTACATATGTATTTACATATAAATGACATGAAAAGGGAAAAAATTTGAAAAACTATAAACAAAGTTACTGGTGTTTTAGTCATAGCATTTAAAATCTAAAAGAAAAAAATAGATAAAGAAATAATAATTAAAATAGCTGCCATTATAAATAGTCAAGGAACAGAATAGAGTTTTGAAATAGGTAAAAACATATATAGTCAACTGGCTTTCAATAAGAGCCCACATTCAGTGGAGACAGGAAAAACTACTTTAATACATAGTGTGGAACAGCTGAATGTTTATATGAAAAAGTATTTAACCTCTACCTCACACCATACATAAAAATCAATTTGAGTCAGATCATACACTGAAATATGAAAGCTAAATCAGCAAATACATACTAAAAGAAAAGCTAGACTATCTTTGTAAGTTCAGGAGGTGAAGAATTCCTTTCCCTTCCCTTCCCTTCCCTTCCCTTTCCTTTCCTCCCCTTTCCTTTCTCTCCCTTTCCCTCCCTTTCCTTTCTTTTCCCTTCCTTTCCCTCCCTTTCCTTTCTTTCCTTTTTCCCTGATTTTTTTTTTTTTTTTTTGACAAGAGTCTCACTCTGTCACTCTGGGTAGAGTGCTGTGGCATCATCATAGCTGACAACAGCCTCAATCTCTTGGGCTCAGGTGATCTCTTGCCTCAGCCTCTCCAGTAGGTGGGACTACAAATGCCCTCCGTGATGCCCGGCTAGTTTTTCTATTGTTGGTAGAGTCGGGGTCTTGCTCTTACTCAGGCTGGTCTTGAATCTCTGAGCTCAAGCAATCCACTCATATCAGCCTCCCAGAGTGGAGATTTCTTAAAAGGACACAAAACCAAAAAACCACAAGGGGAAAGGAAATATACTGTGAACTTCCTAAAAATTAAAGGTATTTACTCCTCTGAAAATACTACCAAGAAAATAGAGTGGGCCACAGCCTGGGAGGAAATATTTGTTACCTACATATTTAACATATATGAAGATGCATTTCATAAAACAGGATATAAATAGCCAATAAACACAAGCAATGGTGCTTAACATCATTTATTGTCAGACAAATACACACACAAAAGAAATCACAATTAGTTACTTTTATACCTATCAGGATGGCTGAAAATAAAAGGGATGATAACATCAAAATTTAAGAAGATATGGTATAACAGCAATTTTCAAACATTACTAGTAGAATTTTTAAGTGCTCCAATCACTTTGAAACCAATCTGTCAGGTTCTTATAAAGTTATCCAATTTTGATAGCTTTATAAGAAATAAAAAGTGGAATATGAAATTCACATAGACCCTTAAGACCCAGAAATTCTACTCTATGTATTTATCCAAGAGAACTGAAAATATTTGGGCACATTTGTTAACAGTAGGTTTAATCATAATAACCTAGGGCTGAAAACAACTCAACTGTCCATGAGGAAAATGGATAAATTCTAGTGTATTCATAAAGTAGAGTACCAATCAACAATAAAAGGAACCAGATGACTGGTACATGTAACAGCAGGGATCCGTCTCAAAAATAGTATGATGGGTGAAAAAAGCTAAACATCAACAAAGTCTTATTGTTTATATTTTTCTTATCTGAAATTAAAGATTAAACGGGGACTACGTTGTGATGATAGCTTAGTACTATCTGGGGCAATGGAAATGTTCTGATTAAATTTCACACCTATTAAGCATTTCACTGTATGTAAATTAATCTCAATTTTTAAATGCATTTTTTTAGAGATTGCCCTTAATTACCTTATTCAAACTGTTTTTCTTTGAATTTATAAACTCATTTAATCCTTATAACAACTCTCTGGGAATAGGTATCATTATTCCTAATTGAGAGTTGTGGAAACTGATATGGAGAAAAGTAAAACAACTCACCCAAATTCATATTGCCTAGTCACAGAAACTAAATTCAAGTGTCAGTTCATTTTTCTGTAAAACCTGGCTTAACCATCATTGCATATCTTTGATATACGTGCCCATGACTCAGTCTTAATTCTAGAGCAGGTATAAGGAAATAGTCTCCAGCTAGTCTCAGTCCAGAGCTCTTCCAGAGTGGCCGATTAGGGACAGTGGTTGGTGAACAGGTAAATTATGCATTTTCTTAGTACCTATATACTCGAGTATAAGCCGAGTTTTTTAATTTGTGCCGAAAAAACTCAGCTTATACTCGAGTGTATACGGTAACTGTGGGAAGTTAAAAAGTTAACAGTATTACTCCTGCCCTAAAGAATCATTGCTTTAAAGCATCCTAATACAAGTGTGTTTTTCCAAGGCCAACCTTCTTTATTGTAGACTGTGTTATCTATAGTCATACCAGATCCCGTGGCATATACAATTTAGGAAACTTCCTATGGTGACTGGTAGAGGCAGTATCACTTAATAAAGAGTCCTGGTCGAGGCTGCCCGGGCTCAAGTCCAGGTTTTTCCACTGTCTAGATGGGTGACCAATTGCAAGTCACTGAACTTCTTCCTGCAGTTTTTTTTTTTTTTTTTTTTTTTTCTCTGAAATTTATTTTAATCCATGCTGTTGACTTTTTTTTTATTCAATCATAGCTGTGTACATTAATATGATCGTGGGGCACCATACACTTGGTTCATAGACCGTTTGACACATTTTCATCACACTAGTTAACATAGCCTTCCTGGCATATTCTGAGTTATTGTGCTAAGACATTTACATTCCACATTTACCAAGTTTTACATATACCCTTGTAAGATGCACCGCAGGTGTAATTCTTGTTTAGTTTTAAGAATACTTTTTATACTCTAGATACAAGTCTTTCAGGTATGTGTTTAGTAACTATCTTTTCTCAGGTTGTGGTTTGTCTTTTCATTCTTTTTCAATTGTATGTATGTATGTATTTATTTATTTTTTGAGACAAGAGTCTCACACTGTCACCCTGAGTTGATTGCCATGGTGTTATAAATCATAGCAACCTCAAACTCCTGGGCTCAAAACCAGAAAACTGAAATATAAGGATCTGCTGATCCTCTTGCCTCAGCCTCCCAAGGAGCTGTGTACCCACTACCACACCCACCTACTTTTTCCACTTTTAGTAAAGACGGGGTCTTGCTCTTGCCCAAGCTGGTTTTAAACTCCTGAGGTCAAGCAATCTACTCACCTTGTCCTCCCAGAGTGCTAGGATTACAGGCGTGAGTCACTGTGCCTGGCCTGTCTTTTCATTCTATTAAAAGTATTTTAGCCCAGGTTTTGTAATTTGTAATTTGAGGTTACAGCAGAGGTTTTGTAATTTGTAATTTGAGGTTACAGCAGAGGTTTTGTAATTTGTAATTTGAGGTTACAGCAAGCTATAAAGATGCCACCACACACTAGCC
>CAUYPK010018206.1:0-51771 GCA_963574355.1 Loris lydekkerianus | reverse complement strand
TTCTTCCATTCCTGGGATACTTTGCTAAGGAGAATATGTTCCAGCTCCATCCATGTAAACATGAAAGAGGTAAAATCTCCATCTTTCTTTAAGGCTGCATAGTATTCCATGGTATACATGTACCACAATTTGCTAGTCCATGCGTGGGTCGATGGACCCTTGGGCTTCTTCCATGACTTAGCAATTATTAATTGGGCTGCAATAAACATTCTGGTACACATGTCTTTGTTATATTGTGACTTTTGGTCTTCTGGGTATAAAACTAGTAGAGGAATTATAGGATGGAATGGCAGGTCTATTTTTTGGTCTCTAAGTATTCTCCAAACATCCTTCCAGAAAAAACGTCTTAGTGGGCATTCCTACCAGCAGTGTAGAAGTGTGCCCTTTCCTCCACATCCATGCCAACATTTCTGGTTTTGGGATTTTGTTATGTGGGCTACTCTTACTGGGGTTAGGTGGTATCTCAGAGTAGTTTTGATTTGCATTTCTCTGATGATTAAGGATGGTGAGCTTTTTTTCATGTGTTTGTTTGTGTTTCAAATCTCAATTGTTTATTGTTGGTGTATAAAAATGGTGCTTTTTATTTAGAGCATTAATTTTGATTATTTCTTAGAGTTTTCATCTATTTGCTTACCTTACACATCTGTTTTTGCATGCTGTTTACTTTTTTCATTGTTTTCCTAAAATATTAATCATAGTCATTTTAGATTCTGTATCTGATACTTCTATGATCTGTTTCATAACTGAGTATGGTTCTGATTCTTGTTTTATTTCCTCAGATTGTGTTTTTTCTTTCTTTTTAAACATGTCTTAAAATTTTTTATTTAAAGTTAGACATGAGATATTGGGTTATAACAAGTGAGGTCACAGACTTCTACTGTGAGATTTAAAGTTAAATTAGCTTGGAGTTAGGCTAGTATAATGTGTTCTGTAGCTTTTGGTTTCAGGGGTTTCCATTTTCACTAGTGCTTTTCTGTTTGTTTCCTCTGTTTTCTTGGGGCTTCCCTAAGGATTCCTCCTTAAGTAAAGTTTGCACCTTGCATTTAATTTTGGCAGTAATCTACTGTTATTATACTGGAGTCCTGTTGATGCTGTAGTAGATGTGGAGAAGAAAAATGTTCTATAATCTTCTGATAAAGTTTAGTCTTTTGGTGCACCTGAGCTGTGATCCACATGTTACTTAGTTTCTTTTCCCTTTAAATGAGAAAGAAAGGCTAGAGAGTGCTGGTGTTGGGTAGATGGCCTTTCCTCTATATCAGTGGTTCTCAACTTGCCTAATGCCATGACCCTTTAATAGAGTTCTTGTGGGTTGTGACCCATATGTTAAGAACCACTGCTCTATATGGACTAAGGCTCTGGTAATGTCTTTTTCCTAGATAACAGGCCTTTGCATGGAGAATGTTCAGATGTACTTCAAAGTGATTATAGCTCTCCCACAGCTATGAGAAGATCTTTCTTGGCTCTTTTCTGTGAGAATACAGGGTAGTTCCTGGAGGTAAAGCCCATGGAAGTATAGAGCCCCACTCAGACTGTGACCACTAGGAGCTTTTCATTCTCCTATTCATCTGTGTTCAGCCTGTACCTATTCATCAAAATTACCGCTTAAATGTTTTTTCCAGTTTGTGAGTCTAGAGTTTTCTGTTCTAGGTGATCAGATTTTTATCAATGCTTTCATTTATCTGTATGTGTTTGTGTTTAGAGAGTTTTAGAGGTACAAAAGAATATAATATCAAAGTAAGTTTTTGGTAAATAATTTCAGTAAGAAATTTAACAGATGAAATACATTTTATTTTTCATAAAGCCAAGTTGATAACACAATAAATAAAAAATATTGAAATATCTACTTACAAACTCAATGAGAAAATTCTAAACACTCACAAAACTGGAACAGATTTCTAGCCACCATCCATCATGGTGTCACTTGAGTAACCAAACATTCAAGCAAAAGAACATCTTTTTTTTTTTTTTCCCCCAACTTGAGCAGTACTAGTTCCCAGTGGCAACCATGTTATTACCAATAGTGGTGTTCTTGCTAAAAAGTTGTGTTCCCTAAAAAGGAATCAGTCAGCTATGTCCAACTTATATTATGAAAATTTAGGACAGCGGAATTGCCTGTGTCCTATAAAATATAATAGCTATTTGTAATCCTTGGTCAAATGAAGCAGGATATACTTAAATAAATATCTGAAGCAAATTAGAATGTAAAGTGGTATAGAATCATATAGCTTAAATGTGTAAAAGATTAACACTCATTTATATAAAAGTTGTAACTTTTGCATTGGTATCCTAGTGGACACAAAAAAGTCAATGGCATTTCCAAGCATGCTTCCCGGGGTCTCAGTGACACCAGTTCTCACCCCCAGTTACCTTACTGTCTCTCATGAATTTCTATCCTACAGCCTTAAAACTAGAAGGGAACTCATGGAATGTAAAGGGACACATTAGCATGTAAAGGCTGGTGTCTGCTCATATGCCGATGAAAGGTCACAAAGAAGATATTTGCAAGGAGGAACAGCAAGTTGTGACCACTCTCCAGATCTGTACCTGTCAGACAGAGGTTGACACCTGTGACAGGTACACTCTGATTTCCATATGCCTTGTGCAAAATCAGACGTGCTCACAACAGCATGGCAGCCAGATGTCAAGTGCTTCACCTCTCAGCACGGAGACATTCATAAGCTCCGGCTGGGAAAGGCCCTTGGATTCACCTCCTGAAGTGTGCACCACACGGGAGAGCCAGACCCAGCGAGGGTTCTGTTAAGCCTTGTCAGACAACAGGCTCGAGGAGTCGTGCATGGTGACACTCTTTGTCCCTGGCACTTCGTGCTCCTGCACCTGCCTGACCTGGCTCTGCTCAGGCCCAGGCTGCTGGAGGGATAGTGGGTGTGTCTCTTCAACCCCTTATTGTTCCTGGAGGAGTGTGGCGATGTGAAAGTGAGAAGAGTGGATGATTTCAGAGCAGAAAATGAGGCTTGTGCACAGATTTAGGACTATAAGCTTAAACCAAAAATCTAATGGCCTCATTCCTTGGGGTTCAGGAGCTCTCACAAAGGGCAGAAAAAAATAGAATGTCTAAAATTCTTTAAACCAGCAGATAGAACTTGATGGGCACTCAGAATTGTTTTGAGGTGGAAATTTGAGATAAACTCTTAAGAAATAGATCTGTTTTTCTAAATTATCTTTTATTTTTATTTATAAATATTAGTTGTCTATTTTTTGATACTTAAAAAATAAGAAGTAGTTAACTGAAGAATCCATACTGAATCTCAGAGTCAAAGCATTCTATATTAGACATACTCTTATTTGACAATGTGAATATTACTTTCTTTGTATTATCATTGCTTAATATTTCAATGTAGCAATTGTCTGATTCCTTTTCTGAATGTGTTTATGTTCATTCGTTCTTTGCGAGGTTTTTGTTTCTAGTCCTTATCTTAAACATTGTTATAGTTATTAAATTTTAAACCTTTTTAATTTTGTGAAGGCAAAAAATTGAAAACCTAATAAACACATGTATATGTAAAAAAAGTAAATAAATAAAAAAGAAATATGTTTACCTGGACCAGAGATAATCCCAAAGGAGAGAAAGGACTTTCACCTCCTTAGATGCTAGTCTGGGACCTTAGGAAGATTCCCCTCAAATCACCTTTGGTGCATACCTACAGGGATGACATCTAACTTCTAGACAGCAGATGTTTGTTTGCTGGAGTAGGCTTTGCAGGGATTCATGCACATTCTATTGTGACCCTTCTTGTGACTAAGACCTGGTATGAGATGTGTCCCAGAAAAGAATGTGGTCTGAGGCTTCTGCAACTGAGATGCCAATGTAGTCTTAGCACAAAACCAAGGAGTGTGCTTAGGAGACAGCACTGCACTGACTCTCTGCAGAACTGCTTTCATCAATACATTCTGGAGGATAAGAGTTGATTTATGAAATAGCTGTATGCAATGTGTCTTTAGACTACTATTATAGGGATGTCAGAGACAGCATTATTATATCACCTGGTGTTTAGTTTTTTATAGTTTTGTGGACATAGAGAATCTGATATATCCTCCTTTTCTCTATCCTTTCTTTCCTTCCTTCCTCCCTTCCTCCCTCATTCCTTCCCTTCTTCCTTGTTTCCTTTTTAAAATTAATGCTAGAATGTTTAGAACTCCAGATCTGTGGCCTATCACACATAAAAGCATGTATCAACTAGGGCATGTGGGGTTGTTTTTTTTTGGGGGGGGGTTCATTTCTACCTCCCTTTTTTCTTTTGAGGAGTTTTACAGAGCCTAGATAGCTAACTTTTGTGCTTTCTGAAGGATTTGAGCTGTTCTGAGCAAACAAATTAGCAAATGAGCTTCTTCACACAAACACCGAGTGTGGAACACAGGCTTTTAGTAATTGACTCTGGGAACCAGGCTGGAGTAGAACATAAACTTTGGTGAACTCAGAGGAAAAAGCCAAAGGGTCTGATTTATGATGATGTGAAAGGTTTGACCTGGCGAGAATCTGACCCATTGACATGGAAACACTAATTTTTCTGCTAAGTGGTGGAAAGAATATGGACTTTGATGTCTTAAAGACTTCTATTTGATTGCTGGGGCCACCACTTCTTATATGAACTTCAGCAGGCCATTGACCTTCACTGAGACCTCTGTTTTTTCATCAGCAAAATGGGAATAGTAACACATACATGATTGCTACTAGTATTAAAGCAAAGCATCTCTTTAGCACTCGAAATCCTGATGCCTCATTCCCCAATATCTTCTGTGAGGCTGGGATAAATATATTTGTAACTGCTCTGCTTTTTCAAATCTCTGGGAAGATGTTCATGCCTTCCTTTGAAACAATCCTGGCACCCTGGGGACTTATCCGGAAATTCAGCTCGTGTTGGAGCCTGTTTAAGGGGCTTTTGCTTTCATCTTCAAGGGCCAAATGCTAGTGGCTGCTTTTAATGAAACCAAATCCTTCCTAGTTCTGTGTGATTTGGGGATTTGCCTCCCCAGCCTGGGCAGCAATCGGATACATTCTGTTTTATTTTCTAAGTGACCCCAGAATACTTTGTGATTCTAAAACTGACCTACTGGGAAAAACAAAATAAACTCCTCTTCCTCCAAATGTATTTGGGAATGGTCTGACTTTATACACCTATCATCAAGCTTGCTGGCTCCAGAGTGATAACAACTAACATGAGAACGTTTATTGGTCGCATATTCTGGGAGGGCCCCGCAGAGTGTCTTTGACATACTGATACCTTCTTCAGCCATGGGTGGCTCAGAAGCCAAACATAAAAGAAATAGATCAAATTCCAGGAAAGAAAGCCCCCAAAACAAAAATATGAAGTCTTTTAGCCCCCAGAGGATATATAACTTGTTCTCATTTTTTACCAATAATTATAATCTCTTCTCCTCAGAAGCTGGGTGTCAGGATAACACAATAATTCCTTGAATTGGTGCTTTCCTGTGCAATTATTTTGGCAAAGAGGTGGTGTATAATGAGGAAACAGTGAGCCTTGTATAACGTGTCTTAACTTTTGATGCTTCTCTTTTCCTTTCTGCTTTTCCCTTTGGGCCTCTGCCGCTGACAGGTGTCCACTAGCCTCAGGAGAGGCCCATGGCCTGTGTGATCCCTGCTCCCCCAAACATCCTCTGCATTTCAGTTTGTCCATAAGTAATTTGGGCCTAAATTTTTCTGTGCTGAGCCTGAAACCAAAGTCTCTCTCATTTGTGGCATTTCTGTCTACAAGGCCACTGTCCAGTCAATGGTCTCCAGTGTGTTCACGGTCCAGATTCCAGACTAGATTTGAACCTGGCTCCTCCTGCTACTAGCTGTGTGACTTGGCTAACTGACTGAACTGCTCTGTATCTCAGTTTTCTTGTTTACCAGACGTGGTTGGCAAAAGCATCTGCTTCCAAGGGTTGATCTAAGGATTGAGTGGAGTGATGCACATGCAGGGTTCCCACATCACTGGCATATTTTTAGCAAGGCCACCACTGTTCTCACATTGGTTTGTCTGTGAACATTCAGTGGATGGACTGTTTTCTTCAGAGAGAATGGACATTAGAAATGATTTATCCAAGAACTTTAAAATTAACAGAATCTTGAAGAATATTCTCAGCTATTTGGGCTCCCCCAAAGAAATACATATTCCTCAAGAGCAGGGTGAATGGGTGAAGGTCCATCCCAAGAAAGGGGGACTCTGCTTTGCATCCTCTTCCTACCAGGCTAATTCATCCCCCCAGGTCTCTGGGCCTTAATTATGGCCACTCTTTAAGGCCAGAAAGCTCCTTAGGACCTGTTCTACATGCTGAACGCGGGATTGATTTTCCCAAATCCTGCTTTAGCCTTGCTGATAGCCCTTTCTTCAGAACTGTTCCCTAAGGCCAGTTCCATCTGCACTATCCCCCTGGGGCCAGCTTGGTCCACCTTGTTCATGCCTGCCGTGTGCTTTGCTCTTACCATCTACTCTGTGCACCCAGAGGGCCTGGTCCGGGTGTCTAAATCACACAAGTCTAGAAAGGTCCCATTCAAGTCCTGCCTTTTCTGTGAACTCTTTCCCTACTATGGTGGCTCATGCTTGGCTTTCCTTCCCCTGAACCACCATAGCC
Organism: Loris lydekkerianus; assembly: GCA_963574355.1. NCBI lineage: Eukaryota > Metazoa > Chordata > Mammalia > Primates > Lorisidae > Loris > Loris lydekkerianus. The sequence goes on along the minus strand of CAUYPK010018206.1, from coordinate 45,177 downwards.
ATGAGCTTACCTGTCATTAATTTGATGCTGTCTGGGCTCACTCTAAATTCATAAGCCCAGATCATTGATTTGCCTTCAGCAATGTATAGTTTTCCTAGAAGGAGTTTCTTTTCTACTCCATCCTCTTCCATCCCCCTTTTCCTCTTATCTCTTTTTACTGGCAATGTGGTCTCATAGTTCCCAGAGAGGATAAGGAAAGCACAGGCGTGCCTCCTCTGTCTGCTCTGCCTGTAACCGCATCTGTAGCTGCACTCTGCACACCCACCTCCCCTAACCAAGGCCGACCTTCCCTCTGCGCTCCAGAGCTCATCACTCTGATCTCAACAACTGCATCACTGTTTCTCCCTTTTAAGGGATCATTCTTATTAGGACACAACTATACCCTGGAAACTTAGCATAAAACAATACCTGCCTTTTGAGGTTATTTCTTCCACCAATTTCTCTGCTCTCTTTCACAGCAAATCAAGAAAAATCTGTCCATAATTCCATCTGTTTATAATTCCTCTTTGCACTTTTCTCTCTACCCACCTCAACTGGGCTCCAATCTGTTAAAGCCAAACGGCTCTTTACAAGTTCACCACTGATCTAAGTATTACCTTTCTGTCCTCATTTGACTCAATTTCTTGCAAACATTCCAGACAGTTGATCATGTCCTCTCTTCTGAACACCTTCACCTCTGGGCTTCCATGACACCTCGTTCTCTGTTTTGTTTTTGTTTTTTTTTTCCTGCCTGTGTCCACTTCTTCCTGAAATCCTTTTATGGCTTTTCCTTCTTTGGCAGTGTATTAATCAGGGTTCTCCAGAGAAACAGAACCAATAGAACATATATGTGTAGATGTATGAGAGAGGATTTATTATGGGAATCAGTGATTAGAGAAGCTGAGAAGCTCCATGACACTCCATCTGCAAAGTGGAGAACCAGGGAGGCTGCTGGCACAGCTCAGTACAGTCTAATGGCCTGAGAATCTGGGCCGGTGAACTTGGAGTTCTGATGTCCAGGGGCAGAAGATGGATGTTCCAGTTTCAGGAGAGACAGAAAAAAGTTTACCTTTGCTTTGCTTTTTTATTTTATTTGGCCTTCAACTGATTGAATGGTGACTGCCCACTTTTGGTGAGGACCGATCTTCCTTACTCACTCTACTGATCAAATGCCAATCTTTTCTGGAAACACTCTCACAGACATACCCAGAAATAATACTTTACCAGCTATCAGGGTATCCCTTGATCCAGTCACGCTGACACCTAAAATTAACCATCACAGACAAGAATGTTAGAATGTATGAGGGTTGCTTCTTAATCTCTACCCTCTTCCTGTGCAACTCCATCTAGGTGGATAGCTTTAGCTACAAAATGTATGTTAATGGCTTAATATTTATCTCTAATTAAGAACTCTCCCTTTATTTTAGATTCTTCTTTCTAATGACCAGCTTGGCATTTTGACTCGGCTAACAGTGTACCTCAAGTCTTACTGCTAGCTCTACCTCCAAAGCAGATCTCCTGAACAGGCCACATCTCTTCATCTTCCCTGCTGGACCCTTGTCCTGTCATCATCTCTCAGCTGTGCTGCACCAGAGGCCTCCTAACTGGTCTCTCTGTTCCCATCTTTGTCCCCTGTAAACCATCCTCCACACAGCACCAGAGTGATATTTTATAAAAGTAGATCAGATTATTTGTCACCGCCAGTACAAACTCTCCAACAGCTACTCACTGCACTCTTGTCACTGGCCCAACGAGGTCTGGCCTCTCCTCCAACTCAGTGAGGTCCAGCCTCCCTATGCCACCAACCCAGTGAGGTCTGGGCCCTCTGTGCCTCCAGCCTCTTCCTGTGCTATGCTTGCCCTGCTCTCTCTGTTAACGCCTCTGTGGCTTGCTCGCTGCTCCTCTGAGCTCACTGCTCCAAGTGTGCTCTGCCCTGGGGTCTTTGCACTTCTTGCCACCTCTTCCTCGAAATCTCTACATGTGCTTCCCTGTTAGTGTCTTCAACTTCATTGTCCCTTCTGTCAAGAAGGGAGGTCATTTTCCACACTGCCCTCTCTCAGCTTTCATCATCATAGATGTCACTGCCTGATGCTTTCTGATTATTACTTTGCTGGCTTATACTGGAAAGAGGCACTTGGAGCAGGGAGACCCTCTTCCTCTTATTTGTCACCGTACCTCTGTTCCCTGGCACAGGGAAGGTGCTCATTTTTGAATGAATATATGTTAAATGGTGATTGCTATTTCTGGTTTCCAATACTTAGGGCTTGACATGAGAGAAATGATGGCCTTCTTAGGGTTAGCTTTTGAAATAGATCAGGGCAGGGATATAGGAAGTTTTCTCTAACAGACAGTTTGGTTCCTCAGCCAAGACTCGACTATGAGGGTCTAAATGTATGAACGTACCCCAAGCAAGAATGTATCAATTAGAAAGGCAATTAGCCAGCCCCAGAAACCCAGAAGGAGGAAAGTCCTTGAAGCCAATGCTGGCACTAGCTTTGCAAGCACTGCCCAGGAGCCTCTGCCCCTGGAATATGAGTCTTCCAGTGCCATGGGCAACACCATTCCTGCTGTGAGACCAGAGCATTTAGCTAGATGCAGTTAAGTATTCAGTTGCTCAGACTCCCTTTTTCAGAGACCATGTATACTATGTAACCTTGTGATTATGTTTGGCCTCTTCTACAGGCCTACCTAAATGGGTGGGATGTGCTGGCCACATGTACTTTAAATACCCAATCCTTCCTCGGACCATAATTTACTAAAATGGCATCCTCTTTAGTACATCATCCTGATGAGGTTAGTATTATACCATCCTCCTCTGAGGAACTAATTTGTCTTATGGGTTCTGACAAAACCTAATGTCTGGGCCTTCATGACTGGTTTTTGGTACATTCAGTAGGTAACAAAGGTCCTTTCATGAAACTCTTTGGAAACAGACTCAGGAGGACTGCATCCACATAAAAATAATTATTTTTCTACTTCAAGGTCACTTATTCAACAAACATATTTTGGACCTTACTATGTGCTAGGTTTTTTTCTAAGCCCTGGGGTATAGCTATAAACCCTGACAAAGTTTCTGTGGCCTTGGGATTTGGAGTTTAATGGGAAAGATGAACTGTTCACAAGTAAACACATTAATGAACAAGATAATTTCAGATAGTGTTAAGTGCTAAGAAAAAAGAAAATGGGTAATGTGATGGGGGTGCGTGCATGCTGGCATTAGAGTCCAGAGTCAGGAAAGATGTCTCTGAGGAGGTAACTTTGGGCTTGACCTTGAATGGGAACCATGGGAAAGGAATTTCCAGAAAACAACAGGAAGGAGCTTTCCTTCTTGCCTCCCTACCTGGAATGTCGGATTTTGGCTAAGATTGGGTGAAAAGACCTGTGTGAATCATAATTACCATACATATTTTCTGAACCTAGAGTTGAAATACTGTCTGTTATGGACTAAATTGTGTTCTCCTTAAAATTTATATGATGAAAGCCTAGAATGTAACTATATTTGGAGATAGGGTCTTTAAAGAGGTAATTAAGTAAAAATGAGGTCACCAGGGTGGCTCTACCCTGAATGACTGGTGTCCATATAAGAAGAGGAGGGCGGTGCCCGTGGCTCAGTGAGGAGGGCACTGGCCCCATATACCAAGGGTGGTGGGTTCAAATACAGCCCTGGCCAAACTGCAACAACAACAACAAAATAGCCAGGTGTTGTGGCAGGTGCCTGTACTCCCAGCTACTAGGGAGGCTGAGGCAAGAGAATCACCTAAGCCCAAGAGCTGGAGGTTGCTGTGAGCTGTGACACCATGGCACTCTACCCAGGGTGACATAGTGAGACTCTGTCTCCAAAAAAAAGAGAAGAGGAGACCGGGTTACAGACTTACATGGAGGAAAGACCACCTGGGGACACGGTGGGAAGCAGCTACCTGCCAGCCAGGAAGAGAGAAACCAGCCTTGCTGTCCCCTTGACTTCTAGCCTACAGAACTGTGAGGAAATAAGTTTGTATTGTTTGAGCCACTTAGTCTATGGTATTTTGTTAGGGCAACCTTAACAAACTGTCAAGAGAGAAAAATATTTGAAATTGAGACCATTTCAGAGAATCCAAACCAAATGACCACTGGGCAGCCTGGTTGATAGCCCATCACCAGACTTATGACAGTGACTTTGATAGCACAGCCTCCCTTCCCTGGGAGAACATGAACTCCACCCCTACTGACTGGAGCATCTGTGGGGCAGCAACCACCTTTGCTAGTCAGCACCCTTCCCAGGGTTTGAACTGCTGACCTTACCACTACAAATGAGTCGGATTATAGACAAGTGTTCTGACTAGCATGCCCGGACTGTCAGTGTATAATTAGCTGTGAGTTACAATAATGATGATGATGATATGAGGTGCTCAAGGGCCTCTGGAATTTGAGGCCTATAAATATATAACTTATTATTATTATCATCATCATTACTGCAATCACAGATACCTGGATAAAAAGACCATTTCTCCCTAGTATAATAACATGCCCATAAAAGTATCTAAAAATCTTTGTTTTTCTTCCTTTATAAATCTTACCATTAAATCATTATCATTATAATTAAAACACCTTTAAAATTCTGTCCAGGACCTGGTCAGAGGAGCATGCTGCTTTTCTCATTGTACATGTTGTCACTGGCCTCAGGTACGTGGCTTATGGGGACTGAGCCCTTGGCACATTGTCTTGGAGACAAGACATTGGAGACATCTGTTTTGGAAAAAGGAAATTATCTATAACATATAATCAGTCTATAAAGACACACCTACCAACAAAGAGCAAGTTCCAGAAGAAGTGGAGCTTGGGCCATGCTCTCGAGCTGGAGAGCACGGCCTATGCATAAGGAGAGTTTTATTAGATGAAAATGTAGTAAAATTCAAAGCCAATTTTAAGGGTGTGTGTGACAGGTGGGGCAGATGTTCTACGTGGTCATGAATCTGTTTGGAAGCTGCTTCCGTAGGGAAAAGGAGACCTAAAACCATGAGACCTTTTTTCTTTCCTTCTTTCCATCCTTTCTTTCTTTGTTCCTTTCCTATCACTTCCTTTCACTTTTCCTATTTTTCTTTTGTCTTGCTTTCATTTGAATTAATTTGCAGGGTTTGTAACAATAGGAATTGAGAAGTAAAATCAGCCAATCAACCTCATTAAATCTGCTCCCCCCCCCCAACCAAGGACAGGAAAACTGAGGTAAGTGGGCTGCCAAACTCAGAAACGAAACAAAGCTGTCCTCCTCCTCTCCTCCCTCCCTCTTCTGCTCTCTTCTTCAGCCTTACCAGGTTTTGCTCACAAGCCAAGGAGGGAATAGAATAAAGCAGATTGCAGAAGAATATTTTGGAGCTTAAAGCAGATTCTGAGGAAGTGTGGTAATTCTGAAAAGCCTTAATACGTGGATCTAACCGGTGGTTTCAGTACCTGGAGGCTTGTGAAGAGAGTGAAGCCAGAAACAGAGCTGCTGGTTATAAAAGGCCCCAGCTCTGTGGAGATGGTGCAGTTAGAGACAGGCAACTCCCCCAGACGCCCCCAGAAAGGGAGTGGCCGGGCTGCGGGTGAAGACTTCTTCCAGCAAACAGACCAGGGTGTGTGGGAGTCTATTTGTTGTCACGCCTTATTAAAACCTCCTTTCATTTCTCCGATCTTCAGTGTTCCTATCTATAAAGCAGGCTTAATGCATACATTATGTCTGTATAATTAAACAAATCTACAGATAAATACACATGCACTCAAAAATACTTCCTCAGACCCAACCTGAAAACCTGAAAGCAGCTGGAAACCAACTGAAACCTAATATAAAAACCAACTAGGCAGATTAACTGGATGAGAGAACATGTTTTCAACTGGTTGTTTAACATCTATTAATTTAGAAACCAAATGTTTGAAGATCAATTCTTTCTCCACTAATGGCACATGGGTTGGCCCCTAGACATAGCAAGGCATGGCTCACCAAGACCCCTGAGTTCTCTGTTGCCCGATGTCTAACCTTATTTGTCTCTGTCAACCGGTCCTACCCTGCCTCTCTGATCTAATTTCTCATTACTCTCTGATATTCATTCACCTTGGACTTTAGTCAGGCTGGTGTTTTCTCCTTGTGTCCTCCCCATACCTTGCTTACCCTCATCTCTGCTCTCTTGTTCATGTTTGCTTTTCCTGGAATGAGCACAATGTCCCTACCAGTGTCTGTAACCTCTCCTTTCCCCTCCCCTCCCCTCCCCTCCCCTCCCCTCCCCTCTCCCTTCCCTTTCCTTTCCTTCCTCCTTCCTTCTTTCCTTCCTTCTTTCCTTCCCTCTCTCTTTCCCTCCCTCCCACCCTCCCTCCCTTGCACCCTCCCTTCCTTTCTGTCTTAACTACCAGGTGGTATGCATGAATTGCCTTGAGGGGTGGGGGATACAAAAGAGCCAGGCAGGGTCACTCCCTTCTTGACCCCTGTGGCTTTTTCTCTGTGAGGGGCAGGATGGGCGATGGTTGTCCAGCCAATGCCCTCACAGGTGCTGTGGTGATGTAAACTGTATTTAATGTTTTCTGTTCCCACCTTAGCTCCCTGCAAAGCCCCTTCCTAGCAGTGCTTTTGCACCCAACTATCTTCTGCTCACACACTCCCAAGTCTGGTCAGCTAATAAACATTCACTCCTTATTTCTCTTCTCCCTCTGGTTCTGTCCTGGCCACTGAGTGGGCTTCAACCTCAGCCTTTGCTGCCCCTGCTGCTAAACACTACCCCTCTGATGCCCTCCCCACCCTGAAGATTCCCTCCTCACCCCTGCAGATGCCCTCCCCTTCCCTGCAGATGCCCTCCCTTCCCTACAGATGCCCTCCTCACCTCTGCAGATGCCCCCCCCACCCTGCAGATGCCCTCCTCACCTCTGCAGATGCTCTCCCCTTCCCTGCAGATGCCCTCCATACTCTGCAGATGCCCTCCTCACCTCTGCAGATGCCCTCCCTACCCTGTAGATGCCCTCCTCACCCCTGCAGATGCTCTCCCCTTCCAGAAGATGCCCTCTTCACCCCTGCAGATGCCCTTTGCACCCCTGCAGATGCCCTCCTCACCCTGCAGGTGACCTCTTCACCCCTGCAGATGCCCTCCCCCTCACAGATGCTCTCCCCACCTTTGCCCACTGCCTCAAGTGTAACTTTCTGTGTGAGTCCAAAGTGCCCTGATGGAAGAACCCCAGGTAGTTGTTCCCCAACATCTCACAGAGATTTAAGAGGGAACAGAGACACTGGGTTTACTTGCAGCCATTTCTCTCTCTACAGTAACCAGACTTAAGTTCATTCAAGAGGCTAGGCTGCGGACATTTTACCCCCTTTGGAACTCACTTCCAGGGAAGAAGACTGTTCTTCCTGACTCTGTCAGGAACCCTGTCTTCTAACCCAGGAAGCTCCAACCCCACCTGTCCATTGGACATCCTCAGACAGATCTTATTTCCAGCAGATCTCTGGGCCCACTGCAGAGCTCTTAGCTCTTTGGTCATATCCCAAGTATTATGGAGGGTAAAAACAGAATGGAGGAAAATGTCAAGGAGAAGGTGAGAGACAGCTTAGAAGGATGACTCACTAGATGGTGAAGGGGAAAATCCATTCAGAAGCAGCGGCATGCTGAAAACCACACAGTCCTGGAAGAACATGAGACGGAGCAACCCAGGGCTAGGCACAGGCTGTACTTTAGGCAAAGAGGGATCTGAGGGTTGGAGGTTAAGTTTCAACCAGACTGTAAAGGCTCTTTAGAGCCCATTGTACATGTAGACTCCATGGCAAAATAGTCTCTCTTTTTTTAATTTAAAATACCTGACTTTATGTCACAATTCAGGTTTTATTACATATCCAGATTCTTTCCTGGTGTAGGTTCTCTTAAACATACTTCTTTCAATTTGTGAATTTTATTTTTTCAAACTTTATTATAAGATCCTAATAGTAATAACATAGAGAGGAAAAACTGACTTTGCTTAAATTTACTACTGCATATCCTGATTTCCCAACAAAGGAAAGAACACCTTTCTCATTCCTGGATTTAGAAGTTGTGCAGGAAAAAATGCTCATAAACCAAAACGTTATTCCTGAGTGGTAGTGCTTTGTAAATGAAGTAATTTCCAAATTCTTCCAGGTGACATGAAAAGGCCTTTTCAGCTTGTCTCTGGTGGGAGCCATGCATTTGACTTCTTGTATCTCAGACCACACCAGCAGGGACAGACCTCTTAGCCAAGTGCAGTGATCCCATAACCAGCATTTATTGGGTACTTTCTCTATTCCTTACTGATGATGCTATGAAGGTTACAGGCAAGGGCTTCCACTCCTGTTACTTCCATGTAAACCAACACTTGTGCCTCAGAAGAGCCTCACTGGAGCAGGGGAGGTGAATGGGGGGACAAAGAAGTGGTTTGGTACGGAAAGATATAGGAACTTTTGAGTCAGTGAGGCCTGAACACGACTCCCTGTGCTTTGCTGGTTGCAGGCTGTGTGATCTTGAAGAAGCTAATTAATCTCTCTCAGTGTCCTCCCTGTAAAGTGGACATAATATTATCTAGCCCATAGACTTGATGGGAAAATGTAATAGAATGATCTATGAGCAATGTTGGCCACATAGTAAGCGCTGGGGTATGTTACTCAAGCTGGGTGCTAGAGATACAAAGATAAAAGGAAGGCAGAAATTCTGACACTATTGTCCAAGCATCTAGTGGGAGAAAATAGTCATGTATAAATAGTGAGTTTCAAAACTCTGTAAGAAGTGTGTGCATGTATGCACATGTATGTGTATTTATGTGTGCTCCAAAAAGAAAAGATATTACTGTTGGCTGAAGGACTTTTAGATGACCTAGGGAAAAATTATGATGCATGACAACTAGAATGGAATCTCCCAGGGTGGAATCCCGGGAACCCTGGAGGCAGAGGCTGGGCCACCACTTTTGCCCTGTGTGGGAGCACCGGGCATGTTGGCAAGCCCAGTATTTCCCCATTATAAATTGAGCTCATAAAAGCTAGTGCCTGCCTGTCCCCCCCTCACTATGAGGGTGGAGGAAAGCTTCCTGAGGATACAAAGTCACCTCCCAAGGCAGCAAGAAGCCATCTGCTCCCGAAACACCCACATTAACTCCTTCAGCCCCTTCAGTGTTGTTAATTCCAGGCCGTGGGAAAGTAGGACACCTGACTTTTAGAAGTTTAGCTAGGCTCTGCACCTACTTTGGAAAGGTGTACAACCTTTCAGAGCCTTAGTTTCCAATTCTTAAGCATGAACACTTCCCCAATAAGCTATGCAGATAAAAATGGGATGAGAAAGGTGAAAGCAATTAGAAAAATAACTCTAGTGCCCTACAATAAAGCTTTATAAATAATTAATCAAACAGCATTTCTTGAGTATCTGCTGTGTACCCAGAATTTGGCTAGGTGGTAAATAGACCCTATTGGTCCCATAGATTTCTAATAACAAAGGTCTTTCTACAAAGATCCTTATATTTGTATTCACTTTTATTCTTTAAAAAGTGGTCTCAAATGCATTATCTCACTGGTCCTCATTAGATGTCCTTGAATAGTCAAAGCATTATATTTGCTATCCTGTTTGAGATAGGAGGAAACAGAGATCCAGGAAGATGCATGACAAACTTGACTTCACAGAGTCAGACAGTGGCACAGCTGAAACTGCAAGCCAGGCTAGAACTCTCACGTGGTCTCCACTGGGGACAAATGGGTGTGCCCCAGGAGATTAAATATATTTGTGCACTGCTCAGAATAAGGATGATAAATTAGAGGAGGACAACCCTTGCTGTGTTGTAGGTGCTAAACAGATATTTGTGAATCAATAAATAAAGCTGCCATAACTGTGGCTGAGAAAAACTCTGGGGTAGACCCAACAGATAATGTGGTAGATGCTTCTCTTACTGGATTTTTCCTTCCTTCTTTCTTTTCTTTCTTTCCTTTCTTCCTTTCTTTCCTTTTTTTTCTTTTCTTTCCCCCCTTCCCTCCCCTTCCTTTCTTTTCTTTCATTCTTTTTCTCCCTCCCTCCCTCTTCTCCCTCCTTCCTTCCTTTGCCACTCCTGATTTTGCCTGCAAATTAGAGGGGGAATTCCCCACTTAAAGGCCTATAGTTTTCAATTTGATTCCCTAAATATTCAGTCACACAATTTAGATGGAGACTCGACATTCCCTTTACAAGAATGAGGCATAATCAGCCAAAGTTCACATTGAACCTAGCCTAAACACACTTTGTAACTCATCCTGGTGCTGCAAAGGTACAAGGTAGAGCTTTAAAAAAATTTTTATTTTATTTTTTCCATTTGGAGCTCATGATGTTTTTGGAAAGCCTAGCCAAGCTTATTTTAATTTCTGTGACTGTGAACAAAAACTATGTAATATCAGTGATGAAACATAAGAACAAACCCCATTTCTAACATAAGGCATTTAGTGACTTACGTGCACAAGTGTGTGCATATGCGCACGTGTGCACATTTGTGTGTGTGTGTGAATAAAAGGGGTACATCACACAAAGCTGTCTGTGGGGTATGATCAACATCAAGATGAAGCCTATTTTTCTCTGTAATTGTTAATTTTATGTGTCAACTTGGCTAAGCCATGGTGCCCAGATATTTGGTCCAACATTTTTCTACATGTTTCTTTGAAGATATTTTTTAGATGAGATTAACATTTAAATCAGTAGAAAAGTAGATTACCCTTTCATAATTTGGGTGGGCCTCATCCCTTCAATTGTGATCTCTCTTAGGGAAGTGGGAATTCTGGCAACAGGTGGGTTCAGACTTAAGCTGCAATGTCACATCTTCCCTGGGTCTCCCACCTGCTGACCTACCTGTAGATTTTGGACTTGCCAGCCTCCACAATCATATGAGCCAATTCTTTAAAATCTTCCTCCTGCCTCTCTACCCCATACACACACACACACACACACACACACACACACACACAACCTATTGGTTCTGTTTCTCTAGAGAATCCTGACTCATACTTTTTCCCAGTGTCCTTAGAATATCCAGTCTCATCTGATTATCTAGAGGGTCACTATCATAGAAGATTACATCTCTCCTTGTGGGGTGAGGCCATTTGTGGGTTGCATGCTTGAGGTGGAGTGAGGGTTGAGAGGCTTCCTGAACTCATTTTTCTCTTTTACAGTCACTTTCTCTGCCGCCTGGCTGGCTGCTGTAATTGACTCCTCAGGGAGGGTTAGTGCCTGGGAAGTGAGGTGGGAACGGATGCAAAGTGTCCTTATGTGGACTGCCCTGTGGTAAGCAGGTGTCCGGTGTCTTGATTCTTCCCTTTGTCAATGCCCAATTCCCCTCGGCAATTTCATGGGGAATCCAGAGGCTCCATCCTGTGGCTTAAGTGGCCCTGATGTAGGTGAAGCCCTTCCTTTCTTTCGTCAACTGTTCCCCCAAGTCCCTATTCACCAGGTGTCAGTTCACGTGGGACCTTCGTCCTCTTGGGCAGGACTTTACATGGCTGGGGCCGCTCTGCCTCCTGTGGGACCCCCATCAGGTTAGGGACTCACAGTGATATCTTATGCTGGGTACTACTTTAAGCACTTTACATATATTAACCCATTTAATTCTTACAACGATTTTATAAGGCAGTTAGTTTTATTTTCTCTGTTTTATAAATGAGGGGACTGAACCCCAGAGAGGCTAACCAGCTTACTCCAGGCCAACAGCTGCTAGGTTGTTTGAGCTTTGGGCCTGGGCACCAAGGCTCTGGAGAGTGTGCTTTTAAGGCAGATGTCAGGTTCCACAGGAAATGCGGACCAGCTCTCTGACCTTCACATCCCCCTTCTTGGTAGAAGCTGCTTCTTGGTAGAAGCTGCTTCTTGGTCACACCCCTACTTTCTAGCTCCTGGGTGGGATCCACTCTAGTCCCTACCCCCCGGAGGACTCATGTCAGCTCTCTTAGTGCCTCAATAACCAGTCTTTGTTGTGGGGCAGTCCCTGTTTTCTTCTAAAGTAAATTTTCTCACAAAATCTTTCCTCTGTCTCTGCTTCTTTTATGTTCTCCAAGTGGTTAAGAGGCCCAAGGGTTGGTTCATTTGCTTTGAAATTCTACATCGGATGGTCCAGACCTCATTTTGTATTTTCACATCTCAAGTATTTTGGTACCTCTGTTAGAGCTGCAATTTTTACATCTTATTATATATACATATGCATATTGTATCTATTATATAAAATCATGATTGTGATGTATATAAGTAAATATGGTAAATGGTTCACATAAATGACTATGATTGGTATGAAGCAACCCAGTATTTTCACTTTTTCTTTTTTTACTTTCTTAGTTCTCAGATATAACTCTTTCCCTGATTCTATTATCTTTTCATCTTTGTTTCTATTCCACCCAAGCACACACATTTTAAAGCCAAAGATCATAGGTATTAATCATTTTTCTTTCTTCTTCTAGGATGTTTCCCTCCAGGCTCTTTTCCTCTGACTCTCAGATTCCCCTGGGGTGTGGTGGGATCCTGGGACACCCTGGTTCCAGCTCTGAACAGAGTCCCCATCTCTAGTGCTAATTTACACTCACGTGCATGTGGCTATCCTAGCCTGCGTGACCCCTACTTCAGCCACACCCCCTGCTAACACTGCCTTTCTGGCCACACTCTGGGGCCTAGGAATGGGCTATCAGTGATAGTCTGCCCTCATGAGATGAAGGGTCTTGGAAAAAGGCTTGTGGTTTTTCACGGAGACAATTAGGGTTCTGGGTACCCCAGGGGAGAAGGACAAATCAGTAGTGGTAAGAGTGGGACCCCAAAATATGGGTCTTAATGTTGGGGCCTCTTGTCCTGTCTGAGGGCAATACTGATTACAGGTGCCATCCATTTATTCCTGAGTTATCCCCTCTATTGTGGTGCCACCTTAAATCGCACCTATGAATTCCCATGGTGACACTATCCCTATTGATTTATATTAGTGGCTCTCAACTTGTGGGTCATGACACCTTCGGGGGTTGAACAACCCTTTCACAGGGGTCACCTAAATACATCCTGCATATCAGATATTTATAATATGATTCATAACAGTAGCAAAATTACAGTTATGAAGTAGCAAGGAAAATAATTTTATGGTTGGGGGTTACCACAACATGAGGAACTGTATTAAAGTGTCGTGGCATTAGGAAGGTTGAGAACCACTGATTTAGACCATAGAGCCATAGCTGGTGGAGGTAGAAAGATGTCTGAGGACGCAAGCTTCACCGGTTGGGATGATTCAGTTAACTAAACACTCTCTGCACACCACCTACAGAAAGCTGTGATACAAAAAGAGAGGAGGCAGAAAATTAAGCGGAGACCACAGACTTTCCATATGTTGAGGTTTTATTATTTCTTATTTTTAGAGTTGTTCTGTGAAGTGAGGTGAGCTCATGGGAAATTATGCAGCCACAAGACAGCCCTGGAAAAACCTATCCTGACCCTAGTAGGCCTTCTACTTTTAAAAGACTTTATTAACAAGTCTAGACAAGTTAACTTGAAGTTAACCATCTTATTTCACAAGAACCAAACTCTCAAACTGTTTACGTTTTTTATTACCCCCATGTATATCCTAAGGCTTAAAAGATTTAAGATTTAGGGTAATGGGAAGGAGGTCGACCTCATTTTAAAATGATCAGAGGTTCAGTCTCATAAAAATCTAAAGTTGGTGTCTTTGGCTGGAGAATGCCTGGCTTGTGTTTGAGTTTGTTTCTTTCTGAACTTACGTGAAGGATCTGATAGATGCATTCCATCTGAGGTTTCCTTGGCCATTCATTTGCCTCTTTACTCTAGGTCTAGTTAGCCTCCTCATCTGAGTTTCTATTGAAGCTGAAAAGACTAACAGAGCTTGAGTGTATAGACACATTTGCATCTTGGAATCAGTAGGGAGGGCAAGGTTGGACAGAGGTTTCTCCTATGTGGCTCAAAAAACTAAGGCCTGAGGCTGTTTTTGGAAGGAAAGGAGGGAGTACACTGCATGTCCAGAGAGAGGGGTGCTTACTGTGTTCCAGGAGGACAAGTCTCCCAGAACCAATGTGGGGGCTCTGGCTCTCGTCATAAACTTTGAGGAGTAGGGAAATGTGTTCATCCTAATCACTATGTTGACTATTACCGATACTGAGGCCAGTGCTGATGTGGATGACCTTGTTGCTTTCTTGTGTAGTTGGTAGAGCAAAGATACTGGTAAACTACACTTAACATAATAGACAGTTTCTTAAAAGTTTTATCAATTCTTTAAAGACAAAGTGAAATAAATATTTTATATGCTCTGTGAGATTGCTTTTACAGAGTTCTTTAAAAAATATAACCAATTCCTTATTCATTTCATAAAAAATAATTTTTTCCTATTTTTAAAAAGATAAGTCATGCTTTCTCTCCAGTATTCTAGTTTGTCTTCACACAATTCAATATATTCTATATGTGTATACATACACACATACAAATGTGTATATATATATGTAATATACACACACACACACAAATATAACTGGATACATTTTGAGGTTAAAGTGAAAATGTATGCGTAAAAAGGTCTATGTAATGAATTCTTAATTAAGTATACAGATTCCTGTTTTCATTTTTTTTTTTTTTTTTGAGATAGGATCTCACTCAGTCACCCAGGCTGGAGTGCAGTGGTGCAATCATAGCTCATTGCAATCTCAAACTCCTGGGCTCAAGTGATCCTCTTGCTACAGCCTCTTAAATACTAGGACTATAGGCACAACTGCTACAGTTGACTATAAGCACAACTGTGACTGGCTAATTTATTTATTTATTTATTTATTTTTTTGTAGAGTTAGAGTCTTGCTATATTGCACAGGCTGGTCTTGAACTGCTGGACTCAGGAGATCCTGCTGCCTCTACTTCCCAACGTTCTGGGATTACTGGCTTGAGCCACTGTGCCTAGTGGCTATATCTTTTAACATGCAAATCCATGTGCACTGATGGAGAAGCAGTCTTTCTGAAGAGAAAGAAGCATTGGATTGAGAAACATTGAGTTAAATTCCAGTTCCTCTATGCATTCTATCACCTTGGGTCACTTGCCCAATCTCCCTCAGACTCAGCTATAAAACGGGATTAATCAGATTGCTGTTGCCACCACTTAATGCAGGGCTCAGTAAAGTAGCTATCCATGAAGGGAGGGTGCCCTGGCTGTAGCACCCGGGGTTATCCTTAGGTGGTCTGAGTAGGGATGGATATCTTCCACTCCGCTTGGCCTGGCATGTCTTTTCCTTTTTAACAAATGAAATGGTCATTCCAGAGGAAAATTATTGTTCAATTTGTTTAAGAGGAGCAGAAAATGGAACTATTATAAGCAAAAAGAAAGTTTAAGAGAGGTGTATTTAAAGTTTTAAAATAACTACATTATAACTTACAGTGTAGTTAAATAAACACTAAGAGAACAGAAAAATCCTGAGAAGAAGAAAGAAAATATTTTAAAAGGGGCCATGAGGACCTCATTATACCATAAACATTATGAAAGCCCTCTGCAAGATGTGCCCTTCCATGTTTATTGATACAGCTATCAATAGGTTTCACAGTAGGTCAAATCTGACTGCTCCATGAGGCTTATACCTCAGAGCTTGATAATAAAATCAACCTCGGAAGGACTTAAGTCTCTGCTCCTACAGCTGCTGCCACCACTTCAGATCTACACAGAGGTTTGTGGGTATTGAGCTTCTTGGGAGAAAGTTGGCATGGAGACTCAGCCTGGCGTCCTTCATGACCCTGACCTCTATCCTGGAAGCTGAAGTCAGGGAATCACAAGCTGCCTGTGACAGTTGACCTAAGTCTGCTGCTTTCCAAGTGGAATGAGGCTTCCTGAGAGTCTGGTCACCGTGAGGCTGGGGGCAAAGGGCAGATGCTACCATTGCACACCCACTGCTCTGCAGGGTCAGAGGTGAAAGTGGAATCTTTACATTAGGGCTTTCCAAACTCTTGCTCTTGACTCATGGGTGAGTTATAAAATAAATTTAATGGATTGAGCCAGCATTTAAAATAATTTAAAAAGACGAGAATAGGAAAAAGAGTGCACCACACATGGTAAAGATAGTGTTTCCTGAAATTTTATTTCAGTTTTATTTATGAATGTATCTTATATACACTTATGTATAGACATATAAGTATAATGCATTGAGTTGTGATAGGAAATGTTTCTCTTTTAGGATGTGGCTAAAAATATTTGACAGTTACTACTTATTATGACTAAGAAATAATTACAAAATTCACATACTACAAAGTGATTTGACAAAGACACACACATATGCACATGTGCACACATGCACACACACACACAGGATTAATTGCCTTCTTCCAAAGCAACACACAAATCTGGCTTCTAAAGGTTGCAAATCTAAATAAAACCAAGTGAAACCATGTCCTCCTCACCTTTATAAATTCAGTGCAATTAGAGAATTAGAGTAGGGCTGCTGTGTCCCAAGCCTAAAGGCTGGAGTGAATATTGGGATCCCTTACTGGGATGTAAAAGGCCATCGCTTGGTAAACTGCCATCTAAGGTGGGGGTATTATTGAATTCTCTTCTGATCGTAGAGCCAGAGAAAGAAACTGAGAGCAAGGGAAGGATTTTAGGGAAAAGTGAAGGTTTTGAACACTGCTGCCCTTCACACATGAACTCTGAGCAAACTGTGGAAATAGATAATGAGGGACAAAGAAGAAAAGATCTCTTTACAGTCAGTGGCGTTTCTGTAAATTTCTAGATGAGGCATTCACACCAGGATCTGTCTCCCTAAATGCTACAGGACTGGACCTTGAGAATGTGGCTCACTGAAGCTGCTGATTCTGTAATTAATCTGACAAGGTATCTACACCCAAAGAGGAGAAGGAATGCTTAGCTTGGTCCAATGGGGTATGTCGATGAATAATGGGATGAAGCTAAGAGAAGGTAAAATTGGGCTGAATATCAAGGAAAAAAATTACCTAGCAGAAAGGTCTATTAGATAGTGGAGTGGTCTCTCCAGGGGAATGGTGGCAGGGCCAGTGGTGCTGGAATCATTTACAAGTTGGCTGCTGAAAACCCCTGAGAGTATGCTGTGGGGAACAGGACTGAGTTGACAGGACAGTGGACAAGATGACCTTGAAGGTCTTTTCCATCTTTAGTGTCTACAATTTTGTGATTGTCCGCTTTTCACTGAAGCGCTACGGATCTGGCTACTCTCTGGGGCCTGAAACACATGAAATAATTGTTAGTAAGATACACAGAGATGAAACATTTTTGAGGAACCATCCACTCCTGGATGTTTTTTTCCATTCAAAACCGGATAGACAGAAGTGAATAGGTTAAAGGAAATAAGAAAGAAATTGCAGTTTATTGTTCTCAAAGCTTAACTTTATTATTTTAGCCTGTATTTATTCATTCAAAATACTTGATCAAATGCAAAACTATCCTTAAAGGTTGTATTTAAATATAAAGGCAGTTTTTTGGGGGACTGTGCTATACTGAATTTCTTATTTCTCCACAGGTTGTTCTAGTATTGTATAGAGAGAGCCCGTTTTAGGGGTTGTTTAACAGATGAAAGGAGTTCTTGGATAAGAAGCATTGTTCCATCTGTAGCATGGTTAGAACTCTTGTACATTTGCATTTCTGTGTTTCAGAATTATTCAGGCAATAAATTACTCAGGATGTCAACCTTATGCTGAAACAGAAATGACCTACTTTATGAGGATATTGTGCATTTTAAATTTAACCTTGTGCCTTTTCTTCAACTGGAAACAGAAGAAAGTGAGTTAAGATGGCGAAGACCTGAGCTTCCAAAGTGTGATCATAAGGAGAAAAGAAGCAGCTGGAGTGTACTGAGCTCTATGTGCTAGACGTTGTTCTAAGGACCTCACGTGCATTAACTAATTTAATTTCTTCTAGCAACCCATGAGGTAGGTGCTGTTATTACAGTTGAGGAAACTGATGTGGAGAGAAGTTAAAAATGTTAGCTAAGTTCACAAAGGCCAGTAGAATTCAGAGTGTGGATTTGAACAGCTAGTCCGAGCCCAAAATCTGTGCTCTGAATCATTATTGCTCTTTAAGTAGAGTTTCTTACTTTCTTTCAAGAACAATGATGAATGTAGGGATTTTGGTTTTTCTTGTTCACTGATGACTCACCAGCCAACAGTTCCTGGCATTCAGTAGGCACTCAGTAAATTTTGGCTAAATGAAGGAATGGAAGCCGGTATTGGCAATTCTGAGTTAGTCAATGCCAAATTCATTTGCTAGTAATTTGCTGACTAAAGGAAAAAGGCAATCCTGTCTTTTCTTAACTTCTATTTTTCTCCACAGTCTTAGCTTAGGTTTTTCCTTTAGGATAATAGGTTAGTTGCCCTTATATAGGGTCCAAAAGCCTCCTGCCTTCCCTTGATATGGCAATCTTCTTCACTTTAATTATTTGTTTAGTTGTCTATCTTCCTGCTGTATGGGCAGGGTCTGTGTTTTGCTCACCACTGAGCACAGAGAGGTCTACCTGTAGATAGTTGTTCAATGAATGATTGAAAGTGGGTACTCTTTTCAAGTTATTTTTCTGCTTGTTATTTCATGGAAGATCTGTATTAGTTCTCTATTGCAGCCTAACAAATTACTTTCATACCTGGTGGCTTAAAATGATAATATGTACTTATTAACTCTTACAGTTTCTGAGTGATCTGGTTTAGGGTCTCCCATGAGGTCAGAGTCAGATGTTAGCTAAAACTGCAGTCATCTGAAGGCTTGACAGAGGCTGGAGGATGCATTGCCAAGATGGCTCATTCTTGTGGCTGTTGTTGGGGGACTTCAGTTACTTTCCACATAGGATCCTTCACAGGACTGCTCGAGCGTCTTGTTGATGTGGCTGGCTTCACACCGAAGGAGTTATATGACAGAACACAGTGGATGCTTGCAGTGCTTTCTATGATTAGTTTTGGAAGTTGCACAGCACTGTATTCCATTGGTTGGTCATATAGACTGGTCCTGTTGTGGGATGGGAGGAGACTTTACAAGGACATGGTTAACAGGAGGCAGAGATCACTGGGAGCACAGTGAAGTGTGGTTACCCCATATACAATTTTACATCTATTCCTATCAAGTCTGTGAGATATTATCTCCATTTTACAGGTTAGGAAACTGAGGCTGACAATAACTTAGCTAAGATCCTAACCTGTACTTAAACCAAAGTTTTTTCTTCCAAGTTAAGAGTCCTTTCCAATCATAATTGTATAGCTAACTGAATAAATTATGTATAATTTAGAGAAAACCCAAAATATAAAAATCTGAATATCAAATTGGAAGTATTATTTATATTACAAAAGAATATACCATATCATGGGATCACTTAAATGGCATATTCAAACTGATTCAACTTATCAAAGATGAGTTTTAACAGGAATTTTAGAGACACATTTATTAGGTAATGAGAAATATACACTTGAAAAGATGTGTGTGTTGGAAAAATCTAGTCATGGTAGATTGGGAGCTTCTTGAAGGCAAGGATAGAGACAACTATATCCTTTTTTTTTCTTTTTAAATTAAATCCTAAGGAGGTAGATCATTTATACATTAATGCATTTATGGGGTATAATGTGCTGACTTCATATACAATTTGGAATGTTTTAACACCACACCTGCTATCTAGTCCAGAGGAAATTGTTAATAAAAGTTTATCAAATAAATGAATCATTATGGCAAGATATTTGCAGTTAACATTTCCTAAGAAGAATTATTTTATATATGGAAAGTTAATTTTATTTTTATAAAACATCTTATTCTTATTTTATATCTAAAAATCTTCTGAGCTTTACTTTAGATAATTGAACTGGGGTTGATGTACCATGTTCTGAAATTTTTCATTCCTGCTGAGTTACAAGACTGAAAAACTGATAGATATTTAATGAAAAACAAAGAAAAAGGTAAGAAAGAAAAATCTAAAGAATGAATAACAGAACTGACTTTCAGTACACATAGGTAAATGGAAGGGTGTATATTTTTAGACTCAATTAACTAATGAAATCAATTCTAAATCTGAATAAAATCTTTTCCATTGGAAAGAAAATATGGAGGAATTAAAAAAGGGAAAGTTTAAAAAATGCATCACATTATAATTGGGTTGAAGACTTGAGATAGTTTCTAACTAGATGGTTTCTAAATAGCCAGGGTATCTAATGTTTTCTTATTTGAACACTATTGCCATTTGTAAAGCCTTTCTAAGGAAAACTGAACAGACATGCTTCCTTGAAATGGTTTCTTATCAACTCTTGTCTACAAAATTAGTGTATATTCAGGCTTATGTCAGCATGGTTTTAGAATAAGCTCACATAGGAGATCAAATTATGACACGGCATAGATAAAAGATAAAAGAGTTAAAGCAAAATGTTTGTTGAAGAACTACAGCTAAGGAAAGGAAGGTTAGCATTAGAATACCTGATTGCATTAATGGCCCAGCATGAATATTTTACACCATTTTACAGTTTACATTTGTGATGGTGTTAATGTGAAATGAATTCTGTTTACTCTAGTTTAGGTAGTATAGATGCATATTTGCAAGTGTAACCTCTCCCCCATCTTTTCTGCCTGGATTTGGTGTTATTCTTCTGTTGAAATACTTAGCCTGGTTAAGGTCTAAAAGTAGAAGCATCTTCAACAGAAATGGTAAATACATTCCTTATGAGATTCGTACCCCTTTACCCAGGGAAGACATTTATTACTGAGTCATTGGTTGGAATTTTCAAAAGAGCAAGCGACTGGCTAAATTAGGAGACTTCCAAATCATCACCCATTAGAGGAAACTGTATAACTAACAATTGATGGGAATTTATCTTGATAAATTTATGACTTATTTGTTATTGGCTAAAGAGGGTGAATTAGGCTTGCCTGAGAGGATTTATAAGGAAAACATTTGCTCTTTATTGTAAATTATTGAGGATTGTCATTTAATGTTTTGAATATAAGAGGAATATAATATGAATTTCAAAAAAGTAGTTAAAAAATCTTTTTAAAGCAATAACATATAATAGACTGGCTTCTGTTTTTATGTAAAATCTACCCATGGAAGATTAAAACTAGAAAGAATCATTGAGAAACATTTATTCCAACCATCTCCCCGTTTTACAGTTGTAAAAATCTAAGACTCAGATTGGTGAACTAATTCCCCTTAATTCAGAAAGCTTACAGATGGTGGCAGTGGGGCTATTGAAATTCCTGCAGCCTTTATTGAGCAGAATGGTTCATATTACCAGAGCCTCTATAATGAGGATATGAAGTAAGAAGATTTCAAAATCTTTTTAACTCTTGGGTGTGATGTTCCTCTCTAACTCCTTTTGAACTCTCTGATGTTATAAATTATCTGTTTATTTTCTGTCTCCACATACTATTAATAAAATATAAATTCCATTAAAGCTAGGTCCGTATCTCCTTTTTCTCTACTATATCCTTCTCATTTATTGAGGATGTAGTACATGTTCTAAAAAACATTTTGTTGAATGAGCTGAGATGAAGTGCAGAATCTTTGCTGATCTTACACTCCAGGTAGCTGCCATCAATTTATTGGATTTAGCTTTCTAGTAAACTGTGGTGAACAGATTCCAAGGCTGGTCCCCGAGCCTCAACTCCTGCTGTTCACACCTTGGGCAATCCTCTCCCCTTGAAGAATGGGAGTGATCTGGAATGTGCTTCTACCTACAGAATATGGCAAAGATGATGGAATGTGTGTGATTACCTGCATATGATTCTGTTATATGAAACTGTAATAGTTGTCATTGACCACTTTCCTTGATACCTTTGAAGATGCAAGCTGCCATGTTGGGAGCTGCCTTTGGAGAGGATCACTTGCCACTGAGCTGAGAATGACATGTGGATGACAGCTAGCGGGGAGTCAGTTCAGTAGTCTTCAGCTTAAGGAACTGAATGATGTCAACAACTCTGTGAACTTGGAAGTGAATCCTTTCCGTCTCCATCTGAGCCTCAGACGAGACCCCAACCTTGACAATACCTCGAGGGCAACCTTATAGAGGACCCAGTTAAGCCACGCCTGACCTGATTTGCAGAAGCTGTGAAATGTATGTGGCTTTAAGCTGCTATTGTAACTTGTTATCTAGCAATAGATAAATGATTAAAATCTATTCACCATCCCTCAACTAGCTGTGTTAGGTTCATTTGGGCATTCAAAATAGCATTCCAAACCAGGTTTTGAGCACTCTAAAATCAACACCATAGTTTTTCTAGGAGAAAATAAAAGTCTTTTAAAAGTGACAGTTTTAGTTTCAGTGTGTGTTCTGTTGACTCCAGAGGGCCACAGTGTCCAGCTCTTCATAATCTACTGGTGCTTATTCAAGCAAGTCAGAGTTCTCTTCTTTTACTTCTGCTCACCTGGTTGCCAACATTTACATCAATTCAGAAGAGAGGCTGGACATGAAGCCAGAGGGGGGGAATATCTGAGTATCACTATTTATATCTAAAAAGGGTTCTCAACATTTTGACTGGTAAATTGGTTAAAGTCTATTTTACAAATCAAGTGGTAATTGAATAACAAAAATGCCCCTCACTAACCAGGTATTTTTATTTAAAACAGTTTGTTTGTGTAGACTGTGTGTGTTAGTAAGGGTTGACAAGACCCCTTACAAAAATAAAGGCAGGTAAGTAATTTTTTGAGTCTAAATGATCTTACTGATTTTTATCACTAAATTTTATGGGTTTGACAGTTTCTTTGTGCAGTGGAATTGTGCTGTTGTATTTCAAAGGCAAAGAGAAATGAAATAGATTATGTGTAATTTTGCACTGTCCTTGTTGTATTTCTCTATTTTCATGAGTAATTGACGATATCAATATCTTTTACTTTACACACAATCATTGTCACTTAGAGAAATTGGCTTTATAGCAAATCTAATTTTTCCAACTGATTCTATAAAATTTTATTTGGATATTCATAAAAGTCACCAAATAATGAGTTGAAAATGTTATGTGAAAATGATTCTAATTTGGTGGCCAGATCTGTGGGCTTCTCTAGATATATTGAGCACGCTTTTGCAATTGATTTAGAATTAAAGACACTTAGGAACACTTTTCTATTGTCATCTCTTTTATCTCTACTTACTGTGAAGCAAGGAACACATTTTACTTAGACGTCCTTTTTCTATATTCAACCCTAAAAACTTTGTCCTCTTTCAGCTTCCTTTGCAATGCCTATTTTTAACGCCTATGAGAGCTAACCTGCAATACCTGATTCTACCATTAGGTGCTGCTCTTCAACACATGATGTTGAGCACAGTGATTCTCTTCCCACTTCCCCACCTCCCAAACCAATCTGGGAATATAGAAGCAGTTCATGCTGTTAAAATTTTGTACATTAGGTTTTTGATAAGTTTCCATTTAAAGAAATATTTGCTCTTCTAAACAAATCAGAAGCCACAGACCTTGGCTGAAAATGTCTCAAGTTTGTTGAGTTTTTGTAAAGAAATTAGTGAGTAATTCCAATAATGCTAAAAGAGGTAGCATAATCTTTTACAGAGTAACTTTCTAAAATAAGAGCAAAAAGACGTTTTTAACAAGAAATATATTAAATATATTCAAAATCAATAACAGGAAGTATCTTTGAAATAAATTTTTTGCTGTTTAAATTTTTAGCTTCTTTATGATTAAGCTAGAAATTGTCTAGTTTGTTTTCATTGGTGACTCTATAAATTTTCCAGGCATAATTGATTTTTTTGGAAGAAGTAAAAGATTATGATTTTTATTTTATTTTTCTAAAAGAAAAATCCAAAATAGTAGAAAGAATTATAGAGAAGAAAGACCTTTTCCTGAAAGGGTGGCATTTCTAATCTTTGTATTTCTGTATCAGACCAGGGATTAACAGTTATGGCAGTAGCAGCGCCTATTTTTTTTTTTTTTTTTTGGTCACATACACAATAGATCAGAAGAAATAATTCAATGCTGAAATGGTCTCATGTTCCATGAAAACTTAAAGAAGGATATGAGAGTGGCTCAGACACAATGTTTTGTGACAATAAGCAGCCAACCGCTCTTAGCAGAAGCTATATGACTTACAGGTTAACTCTGGGTGTTCCATTACAGCTACTAGTTCATGGATATCAGTTTCTGGAAAGCTACTTGGGCAAAGGAAGACAAGGGTTAACCTAGGGCATGAAAGAGAGGTATAATAAAAATAATAAAAACCACAGAGCTCCCTATATTTCAGCATACAGATTCTTATACTCAGGTATAAAGTTATCTTGATAAGAGGGGTTCTCCCCTTTATTCTTTACTTTTTCTTTCTTTACAAAAAATATTTGCTGATTTTAGAAAATTGTTTCCTGTGAATGAAACTCTGTGCTTCAGGGCTGATATGTTGTGACTTATGAAAATTTGAAATACCTGTTATGGATCAGCTCTCACTTAGCAAGGGCTGTATTTGTCAGGTGATGATTGAAGTTGTAAATCAGTATTCTTGGATCTGGATTTCCTATAGTGAAGCAAATAGCCACAAACATCAGCTGTAAGAATAAAATAAAATGAAACAAGCAGTAATAATTATAAAAAAAAACCCTTGACAGGCAAATTTGGTGTTATACATTGTGCATTTCTTTTCAGTCTCTCAAACTTTCTGAACACTATAATTTGTTTGTACTGCTGCATCACTATCATCAAAGGTATAGTACTTTATTAGATGTTCTCTCTCAGGGATGCTTTTTTTTTTTTTTAAGAAAAAGGAATGCATAAAAGTTCAGCCATTTGTAATCACTCTTCCTACCAGAGGCATATATTTTTTGTTTGAGAAAGAAAAGAAGAAGAAAGAATAAAAATAATGGAAGGAATAGTGAAAGGGAGGGAAGAAGAGAGGAAAGGATGAGGAAAGGGAGAAAGAGAAAGAAACTCAGGAACAAATTTTCTTTTAAAAAAGTAAAATAGTACAGTGGGTGATGCTCTGGGGCCAAGAGGCTGAGATAATTTTTAGTCCTGTGTAGCCACCTACCCTTCCAAGTTTAGGAGCACTATCAAAAACAAATAGCCCCCCATTTAGAGCATAATGTTAATAAAAACCAATTCAGTTCCTTACTTGTCTGTGGAGAAGACTTTGTCCTTGCTGTGGAACATGGCCAAATGGTCATCTGATTTTTTGGTTCAAGTGTCTTTAAACATTTGAAGCAGATTAAAATGAGATCTGATGAGAAGTGATGGAGAAGTGGTTTTAACAGTTTGCTTGGCTGGAGTAATGGGTTGTTAATGGCCTAAGCTGATCATTTAGTCACAAATCTAAAGTCCTTACCTACTTTTACTCTCCAGAAGTTGAGATCAGTTCATCCAACAGTTGTCCAGGGAACAGAGGAGAGGTAAACTGTTAAAGGGGAGCTTCCAATGGGTGGTGGGGAATCTCGCATTGATTGCCTTTCTGTATTAACAATCATTTGTCTATAAATTCAAAGATAAGGTCATCGACTTTTCAAAAGGAGGATGTGCTGGCTGTGCCATAGCTAGAGTATACGAATCTAAGTTGAGCTTCTTTCCTCATCTGGTCTCCAAAGAGTACCACTTGGTCATTTTACTATTGACTCTTTGGTTATCCTTCCTGCTCATTCTCTCTTCTCCTGAATTATAGAGGAGCAGAACAGAACATGTGGTTAGATAAGAATGGCTGAGTCCTTGGGGGATTTCTCAAGTGTCATGTTTAGAAGTGCCTGAAGTCAGGTCATGCTGGGTCGGCAGGAGGGTGGTCCCAGCCTTACTCTGAAGGCACCTGAGTCCACTATGTGCAAGGATCAGCTGGGTGGCCTGCCTTGTGCCCAGAAAAGTGTTCAAAACTGGCTCACTGGCTTTCATGTAAAGGACATGAGCCCGAAGGAGAAATGAATTATCCAGAGAGATTGGAGTTGGGGTGGAGGAAGGCGATCCTACTTCGAATATCTCTAGAGCATATGCGTTTTGCATTGGTGCCACCTGGCCTGTCCAGGACCTGGTCTGGGTCTGGAATTCTTATGATTTTTCTACACTCCTGATTGGGTTAGCAACCTATTGGCAACTGATCCAGATGTAGAAAAAATTTTCCTAATTTAGAAAAAAATGCCCTGCACAATCTTAAAAAACAAAAACACACACTTTTGTTTTGTTCCTGCTAGTTATAAGAAAGGGGACAGCGAGGAAGGAATGAAGAAGGGTGGGGGTTCAATCTTCAACTAGTGTTTCTAGGAGCCAGGGTCAAAGCACAGGGCTAGGGTGACAAAGCTTACCCGTTATTCAGGGGTGAGCTTGGGAGACAGGGGCCTCCTGTCAGCTCCTCACAAACATGTCCCTCCTCACGAGGGCTCTACCTCACACTTCTTCTGGTCCCTGTAGCAGTTCATCTGGTTTTTAGACCCTTCTTGTGGGGCTGCTGGCTGATGTTCTTTCGACACAGCTTTGGCCTTGAGAGCTGTGTGGTGACGGGATGGAGGGTGGAAATGCAGAAAGGTTAGACTTGGCTGCAGCCTCCCACTGGTTGCTTATGTTTGGTCGCTTTTGAGACCAAAGGGCAAAGAAACAGGGCTGGGTGGCTGGAGGGGGCACTGAGAAAGCTCTGTAAGCCGTCTCTGCTTAGATTTTCATGATTTGAGAGGAGGGAAGCTAGTAAAGCTAAGGGCTAACCCCTCAACCCCAGAGTTCCCCTGTTACCTTAGAGCAGCTGTTGTCAAACTTTACCATGTGTCTCAGTCACCTAGATGGTTTGTTAAAACTCAGATTTCTGGGCCCCAGTCTCTGACTTTCTCATTCAGTAGGTCTGAGGTAGGCCTGAGAGATAATTTGTATCTCTAACAAGCTCCCAGGTGATGCAGATTCTGCTGTTTCAGGGCCCATGCTTGGAGAGCCACCGAAGCTTGGGGCAACTCTGGCCCATTGCGTAACTCAATCTGTGACCTCCCTAGAAAGCTCTGATCCCATTGTGCTGTCATCTCTATTAGCATGTCTGTCCACCCCTTCAAACTCTGTAATCCTTGAGGGAATTTTTATGTTTCTAGGGCAGTGCTTGGCAGGTCAGTAGTGTTCAGAAAGATTTTGTTGAAGGGTTATATTTGAGACGCTTTATATCAGGCTTTGATGTGTTCAGAATCATAGAATGTTAGAGCTGATGGGAAATTTAGAGATGACCTAATCCAATCAGGTTATTCCAGAAATAGTGAAAGTGAAGTTCAGAAAGATCCTGGTCACAAGATCACACAAGATTGTGCAAGAGCACGCAGCTACATGTCTTATGCTTCATTTGTAGTATCTCACGTATCACCAATGTTTGTGGAGCAGTTGGTTACCGTGTGCCGGGCACCAGGCTAAACACCGTATGTTTTCATTGAATTCTATGCATTTCTGTGTAATCCCATTTAATTATTAGAATAATTCAGTGAGGTCAGACTTTTGTTGTCTTCATTTTGAAGGTGTAAAAACGGAGACCCCCAAGAAGTAAGTCACTTGTCTAGTCACCTCCCTAGGAAGTGAGGAGCTAGGCGGTGGGAGCTGGGGTAATGATGGGCTATTGAGCCCTGTGCTATTCTGCCTTCTATGCTGTCAGTGCTCCAGGAATGTTGAGGTTCTGACAAATCCAGTTCCCTCATCTATGAAACAGGAAATCGCTTATTTCATAGAATTTTGAGTACTAACGTGGAAAACATGTGTTAGAGCCCTGGGAGCCTGGAAGATACTGTTGGGCTATTGGATTTTTTTTCTCCCTCATGTTATCACAGACACCATGTTTGTGCTTTTGCAGACCCTCTTCCCTCCAGCTGAAGCACCCCTCCATGTTCCACTCATGGTCAGCTTGGTTCTGGCTCTCCCAGAGCCTTCCCTGGCCTCCCCAGAGCATCATCTGAGCTCCTTGTACATATACAGTCTCTGTTTTATCCTCATTCATGTTTTGAATGTGGTACTTGTTGCCCTGGAGTGTACTTTGCTGGCTTCTAGGTGGGTTGGCTCTACTGGATCTCCAGGTGAGGACCCTGCTGTACCCATGCCTGTACTAGAGTTACATCACATGGAGGGACCTTAGCACTGGCTGGACCAGAGCCTACATGACAAAGTGGGCAGGGTGGTTATTAAAATCCCCAGACTGAGAGGCGAGAGGGCTTAGCTGAGGTTCAGGTGGTCCTGGACCCACAGCAAGTTCCTGCTAGAAATGCAACAAGAGCCTGGTCTTCTGTGCTCCCCTCCACACATTTTCCCCCATGATCCTGGGCCAGTGGGATAAAAATCCATGCCAACCTAATTTCCTCTTATAGTAGTCTCAAGATGCTCCCGATCTTTGGCTGGCCAACCTTGATTTATTCTTTCCTGAGTATGCAGGCCCTTCAGAAAGGAGCAGGAAACGTCTTGGGGCCACCAGCTTCTGATCTCTTGCAATATGGGAAAGAAGGAGGTGGGAAGGAGGAGGAGGA
This sequence comes from Loris lydekkerianus, assembly GCA_963574355.1. Lineage (NCBI taxonomy): Eukaryota > Metazoa > Chordata > Mammalia > Primates > Lorisidae > Loris > Loris lydekkerianus. The sequence goes on along the minus strand of CAUYPK010018206.1, from coordinate 16,879 downwards.
GGAGAGAGGTGACCTCACAGAATCTCAGGTTTCTTGAACCCTTCAACCAGAGCTGGGCTTTGAAAGAGGCAAGAAGTTCCTGGACTGGAGAATCTTGCTCCCCTCCACTCCTCTTCCTCCTCTCTCTTTTTCTCTCCCTCTCTCTTTTTCCCTCTCTCTATACACACACACATATCTGTTTATAGCTGCTTTGGGATTGACTGAATTGTTCTCCCTCCTAAGCTGAGCTCCCTTTGGGAACATGGGCTTGCTGGTCATTTTGAGCATTTGTATCTATCTATGTCACTTAGCACTAGGGGCTTTTCCTAGCTCTTGACTGTCACTGCTGGCCCTCTTTAGTTGGCTCTGTACTGTATTCTTGGCTAGGGACAGAATACAGTCTACACTCACTGGCCTCGAGGGGATTACTCACAGAGGCTACACTCTGCAGGAAGAGTTTGCCGACACAGGAGTGACCATGAACACCGCAGCTATCTTGGCCTCCCCTACATATTTCAAAGACAAGGTGGGAGGCTTTCATGCATATAGCCTCCAGGGAGCTTTGTGAAGATGACCCCTCCATTACATGATACAGTGAACGTGGGTGCCACAAGCAGAGACAAGTTTGGAGGAGAAGCAGGTGGCCACTTTGGCTCTGAATACCCAAGAAAACTGAGGTAGAGCCAGGGTCAGCCTCTGAGACCCAGCCTGCCCAATGCAGGATGAATGATGCTGCGTGAGAGTCCAGGGGGAAGGACTGCAGATCCCAGAGGTTAGTCCAGCCCCAGGGAATTTCCTTTCCCTTCTCCTTTTCTCTGCCCATCTACACCCCACTTTTCCCTGGGCCTGGTCTACTTCCCAGCTCTGCTGAGAAGTCCCCTTCTTAGCAGGGTAGCAGTGGTCGAGTTGCCCAGTGGATCTGACCACCAGTTTCCCTGGTGTGTGAAGCATCACCATAGACATGCCCAGAGGAGCCAGCAAGGGGCTCACATTAGGCTAATGTCACAGGCTTGGGCCCAGGACCCTGAACCACATGAGTCTCTTTTATTGTCGTCTGGAGAGGGGACTTTTATATTTCTGGCTCCTTAGCTCTCAAATGGATGCAATTGGTCTGCTTTCCCTTGGGGATAAGGGAGAAGGGGGCAAGTGGGAGCAGTAATGTCTTTTTATGGCTCTGTGGAAACCACAAGGACTCAGTCCTAACAGGTCACCTGATAATGTATATGCAAGGTTCTCTGCCTTTCTGGGCACATGAACCCCAAATCTACTCATTTCTCTTCCACTCTCAAGAGATTGTCAGAGTAGAAGTGACCTTACCTGGGGGGGGGGGGATTTTGAATATCAATTATTAAAACAAAAGAAATGATTTTAAAATCATAAATTATTGTGCACAATTTGCTTGTGGCAACGGTTATATTTCATAGGAACACATTCCAACACAGGTTGAAAATTGTTCCTTTGACTTACAAAATCAGCTTACATTTGGCAATAGTACTCCTATAAAGTTGACTGATTGGAGGTTGAGTGTTGTCTGTCTAATAATATGGTGTTAGAGCTTGAAGGAATATTAAAGTCATCAAATCCAAACCTTTTATTTCATGGATGAGGATCGTGTAATTCAGAAAGGTATAGTGAGTCACTCAAGGTCACACAGTAAGCTGGTAATGCAATCAGTTTTCCCCATTCATAGTCTACTGTTCCTCTTTTTGAAGTCATTTGTACCATCATAGTGTTCTGGGCATATTTCTTGTTCACAAAAGGATCCAGGGAAGGATATACCAAGCCTCACTGAGCACCATTTTTACTTAAAAAAATTTAATTGGTAGGGATGGGGATTTTAACATATTGCCTGATCCTTCCTTAATATAGCTGGCATTTCCACCACAATCTTGTCTATATGTATTTGAGAATATTTGGAGGCAACTTGTGCATCCAAAAATGGGAATTGGTAAAATTAATTATGGCACATCCCTGTAATGTATTATCAGGAAGTTATTTAAAATATTGCTGCAGAAATATAGTTATCAACAGGAGGCAATATGCAGAAGAGAATGTTATGGGTAAAATGGCAGAATGCTTAAGTATATCAAAGTATAACTTTAGTTTGGAAAAAATAAATTCACGCATACCAAAAATAGTTGAAGGATGCCAACTGTTAACAATGGTTGTCTCTGGGTATTGGATCATGGAGTGATCTTTATTTTCTTCTTTTCTATATTTTCAATGAAGATTTATTGCTTTTATATCAGTGAGAAACAAAACATGTTATTTTTAAAAGGGGAGTCTGTATTGGGAAGATTTATGCACAGCACTCCCCTATAGCCTTTCGGGAATGCGGGCTGGCCTCCAACAGCATTCAGATCTGCATGTGGCTCATGAACCTGGCTTCTGGAAGCAGGTGCTCTGATTCAGGACAGGGCAGGTGAATCCTGAATTCAAATTCTCTTTCCTTGTCGGTCTGTTCTAGAACATTTGGGCTGTCTGTTCTCAGTCTTCAGTTCTCTCGTGTGGGTATAATACATCTGCCTTCTGTGGGGGAAGGAGTTGTCATTCATGCTCAGAAGCACTTCAAAAACGATAAGTCTTTGGCCATGAGAACCCAAAGAGAGTGTGTGGTAATGACTGAAGGGACTCATGGAAACTCAGCTCTGGCTTTGTACGTAAAAGAAAGATCTGCCTGGATCTTCTACTCAGCATTCCTCTGGTGGGTTGTGAGTGACATGTGTGGAAATCTCCTCAGCCTGCTCTTGGCAACATTGCATGAAATAATCTTTAATTGGTTAGAGGGCTTTGGAGGAATCTGAGGTTCTTGTTGCCATGGCCTTTATCATGGCTATCCCTTCACAGGAGAATATTTGCTGTTGGGGGCTCCCATTGGCCTTTCTCATAAGAGGAGGATTTGGACCAGCCCTTTGCCTACAGGTGAATAAGAGAGCCCGAGGGCCCATGTGGTGGGTCCATGTGGACTGTAGACCAGTTGATGGATTTTATTCCCTGCCTCTCAGGTGTTTCCTGAGCCACATGAGAAATGTTCAATTGTCTTGTAATCAGGAAAACTGACAAATTAAGGGCAGGGAGAAGAGACCTTTCTCACACTGACAAACAATAAAAACAGCAGCCTTCCTCAAGGGTGGAAGCAACCTGGCTCTGAGCACTGGCCTCAGCATGATTTTGAACTGCTTCAAGAGGGTTTAAAAGGCTAATCCACTCATTCCTATTCCAGACATTCACAGATTAGGACTGCTAGTTGATACAATCTACACTGGGGAAATAGCAACCTGATTACAATTGGTTTTATGTGCTCTTGGGAGCCAGGGGCAAGGGAGGCCTCTTCCCTTGTGCCTCAGTGCTGACCACCGGGATGACCTGGGCATCAGGCCTCAGGGATAAACCTCTGACCTCTGGCTGCTCAGTTCCTTCTCTAGCCTAGACTTTGCTAGAGGTCTTGAAGTCAGGCAGAGTGGTTCGTCCTGGACTACCTGTGGCTTTCTGCTTTAATCATTGTTGCTCTTGATCCTGCTGTCCCAGAGAATCTGAGATGAGCTTACAAATGGAGCTAATGACACATCTTCAAGAGTTCTGCTGGTGCCGTCTTCCCTGACTCTGCAGGCTCATGAAGAGTCCACCATGAAGCCGTCTCTCCCCTCCCTACCCTGTCCTATCTCTGCACTCTGTATCTCCTCCTCGCAGTTAGCCCTCATCTCTCTGGGCTGTGCATTTCAGCTGATTGCCTGTCTGTCTGTCTGTCTGCACCCTTAAAGCTATAAGCTCCGTAGTACTTTTTACTGTGCTTAGCTGATGCAGACATCCCATAAATGCTTGATGGTTTGAAATGAAAGGACAGGATTTCATGGTACTGGACCCCAGCTTTGCCAATTGCTTTGACACATTGCTGGTTGCACACTAAGTTTATTAACTTCTTCCCAAAACCTAACTTGACTATGGCAGGCTGAAGCAGTCCATAACCTAAGCAATAAGTGAGAATTTAGCAAGAGGAATACGTAATGGCCCACTTTGAGTTGTTTGTAATGGTGCTAGAAAAAAAAAAAAAACAAAAAACAAAAGGACTTACCAGAGCAACTCAGGACCAAGCAGGACCATGCTAGAAGGTGGGGTCCAGTTATGGAGACTGACACAGTGGGCTTCCTGCAGGAGTCAGCATTTGCCTTGCAGCCTTGACAGTGAGTGATAAGAAGTCTCACAAATCAGTCTATAATTTTCTTTCCACATATAGGAAAGAACTTAGGATTTGTGTTAGAAGACTTGAGTTCATTTTATTTTCTTTCTTTTTTTTTTTTAGAGACAGAGTCTCACACTGTGTGGTATGCATATGTGGTATATTACCTAATGATTTTAAAAGTAGAGGGCCTCAGTAGAGTGCTGTGGCATCACAGCTCACAACAAGCTCCAGCTCTTGGGCTTAGGCGATTCTCTTGCCTCAGCCTCCCGAGTAGCTGGGACCACAGGTGCCTGCCACAATGCCCGGCTATTGAGTTCATTTTTTAACACTGACCTACTACCATACAGACTTGGACAAGCCATGGAACTTCTCAAGTCGCATATTTTTAAAAATGGGAATTATAAAAAATATTTGCTTGGCTTACATTATGGGATTGCTGGTGATGCAAGAAATGTGAAAACCCTTTGCAAATGATGAAATGATAGGAGTTTTTTTAATCACCCTCCCCCTCTTCAGCAGACTGTGAGGCACAGACCCACTTCCACGATGGCAGAGGCCTTTTACTCCATTTGGTTTGGGGCTGCTGGTGTCTCATTTCTTGTAGAACCCTTTGGTGTCTGTCTGACCCTGTCTGATTCTTCCATGGGTATTGCCATAGACATTATTCTTCTCAACACATTACAGTGCTTAAAAAACTCTCTTAATAATTCACAATATTAAAACATTTAAAACCATCATGTACTATGCCACATATGCATACCACACACTTACGTTTTAGTTTATACGTACATGCACAGATACATACCAAAAACAGAAGTTTCACAAAATCCAACACTCTTGTTATCTGCAAATCATTGAACTTTCCCCCCCTTCTCTCTTGTTTTCTCTTCTCTTTCCTCCCTTTCTTTATCGAACCATTTCAATTAAAATGTTTTGAGGCTGGCCACAGTGGCTCACACCTCTAATCTCAGCACTTTGGGAGGCTGAGGCAGGAGGATTGCTGGGGGCCAGGTGTTTGAGACTTGCCTGGGCAACATAGTCAGACCCCATCTCTAAAAAAAAAAAAAAATTAGCTGGGTGTGGTGGCTCATGACTGTAGTCCCAGCTACTGAAGAGGCCAAGGTGGGAGGATAGCGTCAGCCCAGGATTTTGAGGCTACAGTGAGCTATGATCATGCCACTGCACTCTAGCCTGAGCTATAGAGGGAGGTCCTGCTTCTTAAAAAAAAAGTTCTGGTTGCAGCCTCCTAAACTGATTTCACATCTTACTAAAATATATATTTAAAAACCCTGTTCTAGAGTGCACACACACACACACACACACACACACACAAAATCTCAGAAAACAAGATATGTGGAACAGCAAACTAGTTAGAGGAAGATATCCAATGAGAGCTAAATTCAATTGGGACTATAAATCAGAAATTTAGAGGAGAAAGTTATGAGTTTCAAGAATGAATCTGTGCCTTCAGCTGTTAGTACATGATGGTGAATCAAGACAGAGACTTAAATGGAAAGGAGTTGGTAAATAAGAATGCAGGGGAAGGCATGATAGGCTAACTGTAGCTAACGGAATGAGGGTTTGTGCTTGTGCAACACCAAAAACTTATAGGAATTGTGCTGAGTGGTTTTGGGAAATCTAGTTAGGTAGTAGGGTCAGTTTATAGAGGGCTTTGAGTACTAGGCTGAGGTGAATAGAATTGATTTGACTATTTGGCTTGATGTGGTAGGACATAGGATGCCATTGGCAGCCTTTGAATAGAAGAATGGCTTGTAGAAAGCAGTATTTTGGAAAGAATAATCTGGTAGCAGTAATAAGAATCAACGTTTCTTCAGATCAGAGTAACATGTTTCTTTTTTCTCATGAATGGACATGTCAAATATTTCCCCTAACACCCCAATAAGAATATGGGAGACCAGAACAGAGCAAACTAACTTCCTTCCTTCCTTCCTTCGTCCCTCCCTCTTCCTTCCTTCCTTCCTTCCTTCCTTCCTTCCTTCCTTCCTTCCTTCCTTCCTTCCCTCCCTCCCTCCCTCCCTCCCTCCTTCCTTCCTTCCTTCCCTCCTTCCTTTTTTCCGTCCTTCCTTCCTTCTTACCTTCCTTCCTTTCCTTCCTTAATTCTTGCTTTTTTCTTTCCTTCAGAGACTACTAACATGATTAATATGAAAACATTTGATTTGATTTTTACCTCTTCTTTCACATACTAATACACATCAGTTGCTTTCCCCTTTCTCTGAAGGAGGAATACTCTGTTGTTACCACCTGGTTACCACCTGGTTTATCCATGAAGGCTTGAGGTTTGTGAAAAGAATGGGGGGGGGGGTCAGTGCATGTGTGGATGTGAGCAGGCCTATGTTGCTGGGGGAGATACACTTGAGAGAATGAAGAGATGAAGAATGAGATCTACACTTGAGGGAAGGGACACCCTTGCCAGTGGTTTCCCTGTGTGTGGTGATAGAGTCAACTCATTTGAAGTCTGAGTCTCTAACTCCAGAGACTTGATTTATATGTAAGATTATTCAAATGGTGCTATTCTGTCAGACTGATTCTGGGAAATTGAGCTAAAAGGCAAGAGAGAGGAACATATAGCTGGTAGCCCATAAATAAAGGATCAAGAAGAGGCTAGAATTAACTTACAATATTTAGAAGGTTCCTTGGAAGGATGTGTTGTAACAAACCCAAGCATCAGAGGCTGGGATAATGAAGAAAGTGACTGAGGGCTGGGCAGTGTCCCATCCTCATATTCCTGTGTGGTATGTGCCACACTGAGGAGGAGTGGGGATTTGCTGATTGTGTGCGCCACTGTGACCTTTCACGTGTTTACTTTTCAGTCGTTTGCGCGTAAGGCCCGTTTGAACTCTGTGGTATGAGCAAGTTCACTCCTCCTCCACTTTCCTTTTTTCCTCCCCTCTTGCCCAAAAGGGTTTGCTGAGTGACAAATAAACACAAGTTGTTTTTACAGGTGTAAAACTAACAGATCAAATGCTAGCCTGCGCCTGGGCTTGTGAATGGGGACTGTGTTATGTTTGGAGAATACCACCACATCATTAACACTTGCAAACCCTTTGTAATCTTAATCTCTTTGTTGCTTTTATGTTAGACTGGCCCCCCAAGGTTAAAGAAAGAGATTTAGACCTTAAACACAAATCCAGCCTTCAAGCTCTGGAATTATCTTTGCCTTTAAATGCAGCTGATCAATGCCCATTTCTTTTGAAAATAAAACCCTTTTGAACCTTGAAAGCCTTCCACTGTTGAGCTATGCCTAAGTGCCACATGGGGGAATGGGCAGAAAAGAGCCCATTTTTCCCTTAGTGCTTGCATTAGGGGTCCCAGAGTTCAGTCCAACGCAATCAATTTAATTGGCGCTAGCTCTGGTGACAAATTATGCTGGTTTACACTCCAGTGTAGCAGAGATTCCTCAAACGCAGGGGAAGAAGGGAGATACACTTCTTGGTCTCTACTTAAAGAGGGCAACAGTATTGGAAAAGGAGCACATTTAATTTATCACTGTCAGAGCAGGTGCAAAGTTTAATTCTAACTAAAAGCATTAAACAATTAACCCAGACAGTCAGGCCTTCTGAAAATGCTCAGTAGCAGGGAACACATGGACCAGATTACCAATGGAAAAGTCGATGCTTCTCTTTTATTCCACTGAATATCTTCTAGCACTTTTCAAAAAAAAAAAAAAAAAAAAAAGAAAACCCACAAAGAAAAGCCCCAGAAATACAATAACTTCTCAGGTCTTTTGGTAGATGTTTGAATTGAAAGGGTCAGATAGGACACCACCCTACACTCAAAGATCAACAAATAACTGTCCCTTGAGCCCTGGTTGATTAGCTGTGAGAAGAGAAATAAGTCACTTGATTTTGAAGCTCTTATAAGCTAATTGTTCACCTTTTTTTTGGTGAAGTATATTACCATGCAATATATATTTCACTAATTTGAAGTGTGCTGCAGTATCCACATCCTTGGAGGTCATGTGTTATGATGGGGTAGAGGGTGGACAAGCTGGATGAACTAGGGTATTAGACCAAAGATAGCAATGAAATGTAATTAGACATAGAGATGAACCTTGTTTCACAGAGACTTAGTACATTTTCTTTTTTGTGGTTGTTGAGTTGACGAAAGAATCATTGAATTTTAGAGCTGCCAGGTCCTTGGACTACTTTAAGGCTTAGCCTAAAGAATTTTACTGTGAAAGATTTGAGGCCTGGAGAGCGGACATTTCCACTCAATGTTACATAGTTACTGCCAAGCTTTTACTCCCAGCCAGCTCTTCTGACTTGGTACATCAGTTAAGGAAAGATTATGGGTGTTGGAGACGGCCAGAGTGCATTTGAATTTGTCTGGGCTTCCTACTTGATGTCTTGGGGCTCTTGCGCACTGGTTGATGATACATACAGCCCACATGAGGTAATCCTGTCACTCATCCAGACCAGTCCTGGCACCTGCAGCCCTCACCAGGTACTGGTTTCCTGCCTCTTTCTCTTCAGGTGCTCAGACTAAGTGAGGGACTGTAGGTAAGCACACATAATGGTGGTGTATTTTCAACTCTTTAATAAACCAGGAAAACACAATTTAACTTTACTATCCTAATGCTTTGGGAGTATAGAAGCATTCTCTTTTTCTGGATTAATTTATCATTTCAAAGCAGTGTTACCAACAGTATTAGGAGAAAAGAATAAAAATGAATGTTTCTTTTTAAAATTATTATGCTAAAAGATATTTGGTCTTAGTGAGACCTTAGAGATCATAATTTACCCTCCTCACTTTACAGATGAGGAAACATCTGTAGGTCATAATTGGTTAAATACTTTGCAAAGGACACAGATAGTTACCATGTGTAGGCACAAGATCTAAGGTTTTGAAGTCTGAGAGCTGCTGAGGCTGGGGTGGAAGTGGGGGGTGCAGATCCCTATCAACTCAGGGGCCCCCACCCCTAACTACGCAGAACCCCATGACTCCACTGAACACAATCCGAAAACCACAGGGCCTGACTGAAATTGGCATGAAGGTAGTGTAGTATAAGCTACCAGATTGTAATACAGGACCTTATGGGGCTGCTCTAGCGTATTGTATAAATGGACTATTTTAAACACGAGATTCCTTGCTTTTATTTTAAATTAATAGAATATTAGAACAAATTGTAGGAAGAAACTGATGAACCAACTGTGCTTTATTTCCTGTCCAGTCCCACCATCAAATTTAGGGCCCTGAGCATCCTTTGAAGGAGCTGGCACAGTCCCAGGATTGGAAAGAATTCAATGTGGGAGTTTTAGTTCCATAATTTGTGCCTCAGTTGCCAATTTGTGAAAAGATACCCAGTGCCTTTTCTTGGTCAGTCAGCTAGTGCTTATTGGAGAGTGTGCGTAAGAGACACATTATTCTTACGCATTACTCCAGAATGTTCTGGAGTACCGGAAACTCCAGATACTCCTGGAGACAAGCATGTTCACCTAATGCAAGGGGAAGTTGTTTACTGAGTGCCTACTGCATACATTTTGCTTAATCTTTATGACTTTGTGATGTAGGTAACTATTATCTCTATATATGTAGCTAGAAACCAAAGAGAGATGAGCCCCACACTCCCAAGAAGAGGGGGAGCCAGAATTTGAACCCAGTTCCATGCAAGGCCCATGATCTTTGTCGTGTTGCCGTTTACTAGTTACCACCTCTCTGGACACTTACATTACCAACATGGCACGTGACCAAAATCTCAGAAATCACGAGGACACAAACTGCCCATGGGGTGTGTGGAGTTGTTAGTTGTTGATGGTTTTCTGTGGGATCTAAGGTCAGTAAGATATTTTTTCCATCTGTTTGTTTTCATGATCTCTCAGAAAATGTTTTCATCATTCAGAGTATTCGAAAGGGGTTGCTATGGGCCAATTGCATGTTGCTCCCAGGAAGAACTATCCAGCTGGGATTTTTATTTCAAGGGGCTTTGTCAACTTTGGGAAGGCGATCAGCCATGTCTCATAACGTTCAGTGTTGTGAGCTTTGAGGGCTGAACATTAAGAGACAAAGTCTAGAGAAACACAACTTGTGAGTGGTGAAAAAGAGAGAAGAATAAAATGATGATGTGGGCCCTTTTTCATTCCTTTTTCCCAGCCTGGAGAGGACCAGGTGAGACCTCAACAATGGTTCATTTGAGGTCTGGGCAGACCTGCCTTCCAATAGTGGCCAAGAAGTATGTAATTCCAATTATTAGTCCAACTCCCAAAGCTCTCATTTATTACATCTAATTGCTGAATAAGGAATCGTACATGCATATGAGCGTCTCATCCCTAGTTCTCCATTATTTGCTTTAGTCATTCATCTAGATTTAATTGCCATTGCACAGCAGTCTCCAGTGAAATCTGGTTAGATTGCCCATTGCCACTATCATTTTGGGAGCCTTATATAACTTAATGGCATTAACAAGAGCTGCCGTCTTCTTGTGTCTCTTTGCTTTGCTCCTCAGTGGGCCTTTTAGTCTCCATACATTCTGGTCAAGGACATTTAGCTCCCACAGCCATGTCCAAGGAGACCTCTTTTATGAGGGTAGAGTGAAGAAGGCCCATGGACCTCCTAGAGTCATCTAAGGTAAAGATCTTGGGGAAGTATTGAAAGAAGTGGTGAAATTCTAGTCTATCTTAATAATACTAAATTTGAGATACTTAAATATTGATAAAAGGAAAAAAAATAAAATTTTGGAAGATAAAAGTTATAAATTTGGAATTTGTGTGTGTGCGTGGTGGATATCGGTGTGTATATGTATATGTTCCTTTTTATTGCCTTTATCTTTTAAAGCAAAACTAGAAAAAAACCCCACAAAACCCCCACAAACACAAATAACAAAATGCATTTCCTTATGGTAGGATAAACATTCAGCTGTGTCATTTGCAAGAACTCAATAACATAAACAAAAATAAACCAAGCAATTTTCATAGTGAGTTTTTGTGTTTAGTATATGAAGTATTTCTGGATTGTCATCAAGCCAGCATTTATGACCATTTTAGAGAAATAAAAAATTTAGTAACAGAAAATTATAACATTGTCCAGCTCTTGATGGGGGACAAGGGAAGAAAGAACACTATAAATGATCTTAAAAAATAGAGATGCATTTTCTGAGGCATGTGGGGACAGAGTAGAGAGGAGGGGCTGCCTCGTGGAGGTCTGAACCCTGTACCAATGTAGGATTTCTCTGTGTCCAATCCAACTTTGAAAAAGGCTGGATTTCTGTGGCTAATTAAATTCGCCAACAAATACTGTCTTAGAACTTACTCTACCCATCTGACAAATGGGAATTCTGTCAGTATCCAATTCTGTGGCCCAAAGACTCAATCAAATCAGCCCAAGCTTTTACCATCTTAAAAGTAGAGTTCATAAAGTTGATCACAATTCTCATTTAACATATAATTGCAATGTTTACTCACAGTCAAAAGAGAAAAAAGAAAAAGAATAAAATCCTGACAACCTATTTAGTTTAACTCTGGGAAAACATTAATGCAGAATTAAAAACATACTTTTCTAACAGCTACTTTTCTAACGGTAATTCCTTTTCTTGACCATGTTGGGAGTTTCTCCACCCGCTTGCCTCCACCTTCGTCTCATTTCTTCTCAACACCCTGCCTTGAGGCAGCCTTAGCTCCAGCAGCGGTTCTATGCTCTGTCACCCAGAGTCATACATAGAGCATAATGACCTCTCACTCCTGTGACCATTTCAAAGTCTCCACATAGTCTCTTTCATGTCTGCCTATGTCTCTGATTCCTGCCTGGGTATTCTAATTCATCATTCCCTCCCTTCCAGGTGGCGGGATTTCAAAGCATGGTCTGAGAGTTGTTCTTTGCTAGTGCTCATGTTTCCAACTTGATAAGGGCTGTGATTTTAATTCTGGCAGGAATTAATAATCACCTTGTTATATTCCTAATTAGTTTTTCATCAAAATCACTGTTAGCGTCTATTCATTCCTTTATTCTGTTGAGGCTTTCCTCCCCCTCAGGTGACAAGCCAGAGTTGGTGGCAGAGGTATTCCAAGGAGGTTTTAGCTCTATTAAAGACTCAGTGGACAGTTATTTTCCTCCATCCAATTAAGAATTTCCCCTAAAACTATCCCAGTAGTTTTGAGAGAGCTCCCTAAATAGCTCAACTTTCCAAGAAAGACCATTGTAACGTCCTTCTCATTTGGATGTATTTCTTGGGTTCTAGGCTGTAGAAAAATGCAATTAACATGCAGATAGATTACAAAGGTATCTCAGGAAGCATCCTTATCTACTCACCCAAGTAGTAATTCCTTTGTCACCTCAAAATGATTAAAATAAGAGTAGAAAAAGCATACTTTAGGTTTAGCCAAGAGAAATTTGATTTAAGAGTTGCTTGTCTGCTGTCTCTGGTTAAGCAATAGAATCAGGTTCCGTTGGACCCGTCTCATTTGGAGTGACATTATTCTTGAAATAGAGTAGAGCGTCTTATTTTTAGTTTTTACCTGGTCTAGATCCTTCTCTAAGATGTCTTCCTTCCAAATGCTCTTTGTTTTCATTGACTCCTGTATAGCTCAAGACCAGGGACTTGGATGGAGAAGCTTACTTCTATGGTTTGTTCCTGGGTTTTCTCTGCTCTGTCTGTGAGACTTTTTTTGGGACCAAGAGAGCAATTGTAAGTATGGTTATTTTTGAGTTCAGATTTTTATCCAGATGGGTCAGTCCTGCTCAGAGTGAGAATCTGAAAGATTTATACATTTTTAATGCTTATAGTTGGATCTCAGGGATTTCTGACTATCCATGATAAGTGGAGGCCACCTCCCTCATACTTATGGGAGTAGCAATTCTCTGGGTGAAGGGATCTTCAAAGATACTAAGCTACCCTTTGTACTGTACCCCTGGAGTGTGTGGTTGTACAAAGTTTGCCTGAGGCAAGGACTCCTGGTAGAAAGGATGTGCTGCTGAAATTCAGTAGTGCTAACCCTGGCATGGGGCTATGGAGGAGACATTTTTTTTTCTTTTTCCTCACTTTTACATTTTATTTTTAAAAAATATCATATTTGGAAATAATTTCAAACTTATAGAAAAGTTGCAAGAATAGTAGAGAGAACACTTATATACCTTTTATTAGGGTTCAGCAATTTTTAACATGTTGGCACATTTGTTTTATCTATCTATTGTATTATTTTCTGAATCATTTTAAATGAGAGAAGGTGGCAAATTTTTTGGTGCCTTAATACATCAGTGTGTATTTCCTAAGAACAAGGGTACTTTCTTATATAATAAAAAATTCTGATATAATATGTAGAATATAGTTATTAAATAATAGGAAATTTCAATAGAAACACAATGCTTTTTATCTAATCAATAGTCTTTAGTCTAATTTTGTCAATTATACCAATAAAAACCTTTATAGAATTATTTTTTTCCTCAAGTAGAGGATTTAGTCCAGGCTTATGTATTATATTTAGTTGTCATGTCTTTTTTTTAAATTCAGAATATAGTAGTGCTTTAACCTTTCCTTGCATTTCATTTTTATAATGTACATTTCATATACTATTTTTGAAAAACACATACCAATTATTTTACAGAATCTTCTTCACTTTGGGTTTATCTGACAATTCCTCATGATGAGCTTCAGGTTATGCATTCTTGGCCATAATTCAAGATCCATAATGTGTGATCTTGTATATGTCTCAGGATAACACACCCAGAGATACTTGATCTCTGTCTGACTATGATTATATATCTTAATTTCGACAACCTGATGAAGGTATTGTCTGGTTTCTCCCTTGTGTCATTGCAATTTTTTACCCTTGTAACTATCTTTGGGGACACATCTTGAGATCAGTTTTTACAATTTATCACACTTTGAACCTAATATTTAATATCTATTCATAATTCTTGCTCATTGATGGTTTAACATGGTGATTATTCAAGTCCATCGCTTCCTCCAAATTTATCAGTTAGCATTTCATTGTATGAAAGAACCTTCTCTTTTCTCTCACATGTTTGTTCATCTGTTCATCTGTTTATAATCAATATGGCCTCATGAATTCCACTTTCTACAGTGGATTATAATCTGCTATTTATTTTGGTGCACACATTATCAGACATTGGCCAGAGAGGAAATTCTTCAAGCTGCTTCTATGTGTGTATGTGTGTGTGTGTTTTGACATGCTTCTATCATGTTTTAAAACACTTCCTTCTTTTCTTCAGTAAATGGATGTTTTATGCTTATATTGAATCACCTCTGTCCCAGCCCTGTAATCATACATTTCTCCAGGGAGCCCCCTGGTTCCTTTTAGTGGGAAGAGGTACTTAGAAACCAAACTCTGAATGCTTGATGAGATCATTGCTGTTAGCATGACATTACTTCTAGATGTTTTCAGCAGGTGAAGCTAGAAGATAAAAGACGCTTACACCAATACCTCTTATTTCCATTTTCCCATAGGGTTCCATTTTTCTTCCTCTTATTCCATATTTGTATCTTTATTCCACTTTGAGAATTCTGCAAGCTCAAAACATCAACATATTTACCAATTTGCTCAATCCTGAAATGTACATAAAATATTTTCAAAATTACTATACCCACACTACTACCAACCCTACTCAACTTGTTAAGAATTGTTCAAGATTTGTTTGCAGTTTTGTTTTTCCCTAGAAAATAGGTACACATCAAAGTACTGTATTCAAAACTTACTTGTATTAGTCCTTTGTTAAAATATCCTTTTAGTATGCTTATATTATTCCTTTGTATGAATTTATTTCTTTCTGTTTTCATTTGATTTTTTTATTTTACCTATCCTACTCATTTACTTTTATATTTTGAATGTGTAGAACATTGAAATGTGCTTAAAAATCAAAAATTGCATTAAAAGGCATATATAGAGAAATTTTATTTTTTCTTATCCCTTTGACCCTATCTTACCACCCTGTAAGTAGCCAATTTTATTGTTTTCTGTTTCATCTTCCCAGTGTTTTTTGCATGTGGGGGGTGAAGCAGGTTTGTGTATGCTATATCGCTTCCCCACCCTTGTATATGAAAGATAGCATACAGAACACCTTCTTTTGTACTTGGCTTTTCACTTAATAGTATGTACTAAAGATGGCTTCTGTCTTTTCCTTTTTAAAACTTCACTTGTTTTAAAATAGTTACAGTACTTCATTGTGTGTATATACCACCATCTTTTCAACCCATCTCCTACGGTCTGTAAGATTTGGTACCTTTTCTTTATGTTTGGGCATTTAGAGACTTTTCAGCATTTTGCAATTACTTATAATGCTTCCTTAAATAAGTTCATGCATATGTATTTTTGTATTGTCAAAGGTATAATTACAGGGTAAATTCTTAGAAGTGGGATTGCTGAGTTGAAGGGTAAAATGTATATGCAATTTTGTTAGAAATTGCCAAATTTCCCTTCATGTGGGCTACGCTACTTTGAATTTCCATGAGGAATGTACGAGAGTGATTCCTTGTAGCACTGCTATAGAGTGGATTGTCAAGATTTGAATGTTCTGTCAACCTGATGGGTGAGAAATGATATCTTGTTGTATTTTAATTTATATTTCTCTTATGTAGAATGAAGTTGAATATTTCACATTTTGGAGCAATTTTTATGTATTTTGAGGAATTGTTTTTTCATTTATTTTGCTCATTTTTCTATGTGATTTTTTAATTCTTTAAAAATTCTTTAAAAACATGTACATGTTTACATGTACATGTGTTTATTAGGTTTTCATTTTTTTGCCTTCATAAAATTAAAAAGGCTTAAATTTTAATAACAATAATGATGTTTAAAATAAGGACTAGAAACAAAAACCTCATAAAGAATAAATGAACATAAATACATTCAGAAAAGGAATCAGACAATTGCTACATTGAAATATTAAGCAATAATAATAATAATGCAAAAAAGGGAACATTCACATTGTCAAATAAGAGTATGTCTATTATAGAATGCTTTGATTCTGAGATTCAGTATGGAGTCATCAGTTAACTTCCTCTTATTATTTTTTTTTA
This sequence comes from Loris lydekkerianus, assembly GCA_963574355.1. Classification (NCBI taxonomy): domain Eukaryota; kingdom Metazoa; phylum Chordata; class Mammalia; order Primates; family Lorisidae; genus Loris; species Loris lydekkerianus. The sequence continues at coordinate 734 of CAUYPK010018206.1, read as the reverse complement.
AGTCACAAAAAATAGACAACTAGTATTTATAAATGAAAGTACAAAAGATAATTTCGAAAAAAAGATCATGCCAAATTTTACAGATAATAGAAAAAGAAGAAATACTTCAAAATCATTCTACTTGATCTGGGTAGACCTGCTATTAAAATTGGAGAAAATATATTACTATAAAGGGGAAATTACAAACATATATCACTTATAAATGAGGGTGTAATATCCTAAACAACATATTAACAAGTGGAATTAAAAATTAATGTTTAAGTAATGTACTTTGGTCAAAATTAAATCCAATTTATGTTAGAATTAGTCACTATTTTCTTTTGTTTTTTTTGATAAAACATTTTTTTGTAATTAAAACATAGCTGTGTACATTAATGCGATCATGGGGCACCATACACTGGTGTTATAGACCATTTGACACATTTTCATCACACTGGTTAACATAGACTTCCTGGCATTTTCTTAGTTATTGTGTTGAGATATTTACATTCTACATTTACTAAGTTTCACATATACCCTTGTAAGATACACTGTAGGTGTAATCTCACCAATCATCCTCCCTTCGCCCACCTCCCCCCTCCCTCCCGTGCCTTTCCCCCTTCCCCCTATTCTTAGGTTATAACTGGGTTATAGCTTTCATGTGAAAGCCATAAATTAGTTTCATAGTAGGGCTGAGTACATTGGGTACTTTTTCTTCCATTCTTGAGATACTCTGCTAAGAAGAATATGTTCCA
>CAUYPK010018204.1:0-39803 GCA_963574355.1 Loris lydekkerianus | reverse complement strand
GAATTTCAGCTCTTTGCCTCTTATCATTATTTTGTATACTGTGGCTCTTTGCCAAGTTTGGATTTTGTTATGCTGCTTCTGAGGAGGGACCTCTGAGGAGCGATCTCCGAGCGCGTAGTCGAACTTGTTCGCCACCCCTGCCTGTGATGCTTCACTAAGAATAATGTGTTCTACCTCCATCCAGGTTAATACAAATGCTGCAAAATCTCCATTTTTTTAAATGGCTGAATAGTATTCCATGGTAGACATATACCACAGCTTGCCAATCCATTCCTGGGTTGAGACCGTTTAGGCTGTTTCCACATTTTAGCGATTGTAAATTGAGCTGTGATAAATAGTCTAATACAAGTGTCTTTTAATAAAAGTTTTTTGTTGTTGTCTTGTTTTTTTTTCCTTCTGGATAGATGCCCAGTAATGGGATTTCAGGATCAATGGGATCATCTTTGCTCATGATATGATCTTATACTTAGAGAATGCCAAAGACTCAACCACAAGACTCTTGGAAGTCATCAAAAACTACAGTAATGTCTCAGGATGTAAAATCAATATCCACAAGTCAGTTGCCTTTGTATATGCCAGTAACAGCCAAGATGAGAGGCTAATTAAGGACACAAATCCCTTCACCATGGCCCCAAAGAAAATGAAATACTTAGAAATATACCTAACAAAAGAGGCAAAGGACCTCTATAAAGAAAATTATGAAACCCTAAGAAAGGAAATAGCAGAGGACTTTAACAAATGGAAGAATATACCATGCTCATGGCTGGGAAGAATTAACATTGTTAAAATGTAGATACTTCCCAGAGTAATCTACCAATTCAACACTATCCTTATTAAAATACCAACATCCTATTTTCAAGACTTGGAAAAAATGATTCTGCATTTTGTATGGAACCACAAAAAAACCCGTATGGCTAAGGCAGTTCTTAGTAATAAAAATAAAACCAGGGGCATCACCATATCAGATTTTAGGCTGTACCAGAAGGCCATAGTGGTCAAGACAGCATGATACTGGCACAAAAATAGAGACATAGACATTTGGAATTGAATAGAAAATAAGGAAATGAAATCAACAACTTACAACCACCTGATCTTTGATAAACCAAACAAGAACGTACACTGGGGGAAAGACTCCCTAGTCAATAAATGATGTTGAGAGAACTGAATATCCACATGTAAAAGACTGAAACTGGACCTACACCTTTCCACACTCACAAAAAATTGATTCAAGATGGATAAAGGACTTAAATTTAAGGCATGAAATAATAAAAATCCTCAAAGAAAGCATAGGAAAAACACTGGAAGATATTGACCTGGGGAAGACTTCATGAAGAAGACTGCCATGGCAATTGCAACAACTACAAAAAATAAACAAATGGGATGTAATTAAACTGAAAAGCTTCTATACAGCTAAGGAGACAACAACCAAAGCAAATAGACAACCTACCCAATGGGAAAGGATAGTTCCATATTTTGAATCAGACAAAAGCTTAATAACTAGGATCTATAGAGAATTTAAATTAATCCACATGAAAAAAGCCAACAATCCCATACAGGACCTGTCTCTTAAAGACAGACTAATGGCTAGTAAACATATGAGAAAATGCTCATTATCCCCAATTATTAGAGAAATGCAAATTAAAACCACCCTGAGATATCATCTAACCCCAGCGAGAATTGCCCATATCACAACATTTCAAAACTGCAGATGCTGGCGCAGATGTGGAGAGAAAGGAACACTTTTACACTGCTGGTGGGATGGAAAACTAATACAACCTTTTTGAAAGGAAGCATGGAGAAACCTCAAAGCACTCAACTTAGACCTCCTGGTTGATCCTAATGGTTTACTTTATAGAGAAATTATATTCACCTTGGAGTGAATATTGGCATGTTGTCTATAATTCTGAACCTAACCATATTCCAACACCTATTCTTTTAAAATTCTTTCTTTCTTTTTTTTTTTTAGACAGAGTCTTACTCTGTCACTGTGGGTAGAGTGCCATGAGGTGATAGCTCACAGCAACCTCAAACTCTTGGACTCAAACAATTCTCTTGCCTCAGCCTCCTGAGTAACTGAGACTACAAGCGCCCTCCCCCCCCCCCCCCCAAAGCCCAGGTAGTTTTTCTATTTTTAGTGAAGACAAGGTCTGCTTTCTCAGGCTGGTCTAGAAACAGCCTGAGCTCAAGCAATCCACATGCTTCAGCCTCTTAGCATGCTAGGATTACAGGTGTGAGCCACTGTGCCTGGCCTTCACCTCCTGTTCTTTGGGTGATGAACTAAGTCTGCCAAATCAATTGACCCTCTTACAACTTACTAGTACCTTGAACTTCTTCAAGGTAAACACATGGCTTTTATGATCTCTTTCTCCCTCTGACCTTTGTATTATATTTATATACCCTTGTTTCATTATTACTTTGAAATGCTAATTGTGCCCTGCTAATATAATAAATTTTCATAAACCACCTATACAACTCAAATAATTATCACAGTCAAATCATATCTCAACAAATTGACACATTCAAGGTCAAGAGCTACATCTGTTTTTCTTTTCAGCTCTCAACCAGAACCCCACATCAGTTCTTCTCCCTACATAATACCAAATGAGTCGTGGTTATGTGAGCAGTTAAAGTTAGAAAGTTAAAGTCACCTAAAATTTTTTTATGATTTGAGACTTCAGGAAAGGCTCAGCTCTAGGGCAAGTCATCAAAGTTTCTTTTTCTCTAAGTACAGTTCTTGTAAGATCTCACAGTAAGTCCTCATTATTTTTATGATTGTCATGGGTGGTGAAACTTAGGTCATGTAAAGCAGAGGAATGCAGACTATCCACACGTGTCTTATAAAACTGATATATATTTGCTACAAAAAACTGTGACAACATAAACAAATCAAAGGAGAAAATAAATGCATGTGGAGTCCATTATCTAGGGATGGCCATTGGCAACATCTTGGTTTGTGATTTTTATGTCTTTGATCAAAATATATTTATTACTTTTCCTTGATTTAAAATTTTTCAACTTTTTATTTACACAAAGTGATAAATCATTCTCCTTTTAGAAATTATAAATACAGTCAATCAAAAAGGAGGGAAGATCACTTATAATCTCACCATCCAGAGACAGCCATTTGAAAAATTTTTGTAAATATCCCTTCACAATTGTACCTATACAAACATTCATGCATGGAATTTATAAAGTACATTATTTTGTTTCTACAAAATGCCGTAATATGATATATGGCACCCTATAAAACTAGTTCTATCACTTAATGAGTATTTTTTGTTGTTGAGGCACAGTCTCAGTTTGTCACACTGGTTAGAGTGCCGTGGTCTCATAGCTCAAACTCTTGGGCTCAAGTGAAACTTTTTTTTTTTTAGAAACAGAGTCTTATTGTCACCCTTGTAGAGTGTCATGGCATCACATCTCACAGCAACCTCTAGCTCTTGGGCTGAGGCAAGAGAATTGCCTAAGATGGGACCTGAGTAGCTGGGACCACAGGCGCCTGTCACAATGCCTGGCTACTTTTTGTGTTTTTTTTTTGCAGTTTTTGGCCGGAGCTGGGTTTGAACCTGCCACCTCAGGTATATGGGGCTGGCACCCTACTCAATGAGCCACAGACACCACCCTCAAGTGAAATTCTTATCTCAGCCTCCCAAGTAGCTGGAACTATAGCCACCTGCCACAACTCCCAGCTAGTTTTTAGAGATGGGGGTCTCACTCTTGCTCAGGCTGGTATTCAATTCCTGAGCTCAGGTGATCCACCTACCCTGAGCTCCCAAAGTGCTAGGATTACAGGCCTGAACCACCATGCCCATACTACTTAATAAGACTTATCATTAAATATTTTTACATTATCATGATGATTTTTATGACTATATATTATCTCATTATATAGATGTGCCAAAACCTATTGTTGAACATGTCTGCTGTCTCTTTCTTTTTTTCTATTTAAAGTGAACATCCACACAAGAAAGCATTTTTCTAGATTTATACAATTTGTGAATGTGAAATAGCTGAGGTGAGGCACAAGACATTAAGATCATTGAAGCTTTGTTTTAAAGTAGAATCTTTTCTGGACTTCATTTTCATAATATCTTCTTGGTCACATTTCCACACAGAACACAGATAACTTCCATTACATGTTTTTTTTTCTGGTAGAGTTTTCCCCTTATATAGGGCACTCACACTTGCTTGATCCTTGATATCATGTAAACATAACATTACTTTAAATATACTTTTAATTGGATGGATGCTTTGCTTGTTCAACACATAAGTATAAGCTGAGTCAAACAACTTCATCAGCTTTCCCACTCATGGTACCCTGACATGTGTTAGTGTTAACCTTCATACTACTTGGAAATTCATTGCTTCTTATTGAATACTAAAAGTCCTTTGTACTGGTCTTACAAGCTACATGTTTTCTTCCATCAACATTAGAGCAATACCACAGCAATTACTGCCAGGTATTTTACTCAGAGTGTAACTAATCTACCAAATTTTACACCAGGATAAAATGATACTGTCATTTTGACCTTTCCTCTCTCTTTGCTCCTTGAGACAAGCCAAAAGGAGTCTCATGCAAAGAAATCCAAAACAGCATTGCTACCAAAATCTTCAAGAAAAAGAGGAAGAAAAACCAACAAGATTTCACATTGTCTTCTACCTGAGTGCTGGTGAGATGTGTTTAGATTGATAGATGTGGTGTCAGTTTCTAGTCCATTAAAAATCCTGTCACCTCTGGAATGAAATGCAGCAGTGATTTACCAGCAGATGACATAACATCACACTATCATTTAGAAAGAGAAATGAGAAGCAGAAGTATTGAACCAAACATACTTTTAAGTTTATCACCTTAAAAAATAAGATGTTCTGTGCAGGAGAAACCTGTAAATTTATTCTCACCGATCAAGTTTTTCATGTAAATCATTTTGATTTAAATGACAAACTAATCTTTGGAAGAATGAACACGTGAATGAGAGAAAAGCTTTTACCAACAGAACATCAGAATGCCTTGTAACAAATCTCAAGCTCTTTGAGGGAGGTTTTCAAGGCCATTTAAGTGATTTATTATTATTTTTTTTCTGTTCCTAAGACTTCACTCATCTGTAGACTGAGCCAAAGTAAGATGACACCAAAATGATCTGGGTTTTTTTTTGTTTGTTTGTTTGTTTTTTCCTATTTGACATAAGCTTCTTACAAGGCCCAGAAGTCACAAAAGCTCAGAAATAGCAGGATTCTGCCAGGCACCCATCAAAAAAGTGAAAGCAAACTACAGGTCCTCATTTTTTTGTGATCTTTGTGTGGTAAGCCAGAGAGAATAAAATAGACTGTGCAGATTTATTTGAGAAAGTCATGTTCATTCAGATTTTTTCTTGTCATAATGAACTTTTAAAAATAAAGATGAACGCAGACATTTGTTTAAAAAAAGTTATAGAAGTCCACAAGTGGAGTCACTGTCCAAGGAGCATTTCAGAATCCAAAGCTTTTCAAGAACAGAAAACCAGATACATTTTGTTATAACTGCAGATGCTCCATTTAGGATTAAAAGTAGATTTTTTTAAGTTGGTATTAATTTTTTCTGCAGTACTGACAAATCGAAGAATAACTGGTAGTGATCATGTTGTGTCAAAGATATTTGAAGTTCTTAGAACTAAAAACACCTAGGAGGGACACGATAGCAGAAGATATATTTGATGAAAATAGAGAGCAAATTTATTCTGTTATTAGAGAAAAAAGATGAATGTGATTAAAAAAAAAAAAAAAAAGATAAAGTCCCTAGAAAAATTTCTGGTACAGAGTAAAATTGTAATTTTAGTCACACAACCTAGCCCCTAATTCATAAGTGCCCCCCATCCCCCACTGGCACCCCCCACCCTATAACAGGAGACTCTCACCTGCTGAGGCTCCAGCTAATTATATCAGGAGCCACATGTCTCAGATTCCCTTTCTCAAAAACAAAAAAAGAAAATATAGTCAGATGGCTGGGGACAGTGGAGCTGGCCACAAGATCAGAGTTGGCCCAATGGCAAGTTAATGTTACTGGAGCCTGTCAGATGAATACTGTCTGTAAAAATGAGAAAGAAACAGATGTTCAGGGAGAAGAGGAGATAAGAGACTGTGAAAGCCCAGAGAAGTGATGGAGAAAAAATATTTGATGACATTCCAGATTTCAAAAGTCCAGCAGTAGGTTAGCAGAGATGCTACCTTATTCTTGTAATAACTTCCACCTGTCTCCACCCTTCTTATAAACTATTTTGAATGGGTTCTTTGTTCCTTGAAATGAAAACATCCTCAAGACACCTAATGACTCACAGTTTCTGCTTTCCTACTTCTTATCCTCCCGATGTCAAGATGAGGACAAGTGGGTACAAGTTACAGAAAATGGACCGCCTATAATGATCGCAGCTGTCCAGACTCAAAATGGATCATGGTTGAAAGTGTTCACACAGGCCCCATCATCCTTCACTTGTTATCATAGATTATTCAATTGGAGTTGCTTATTTTAATATTTCTTCACTTCTAATGTTTCTTTATAGTCATAATACTGTTTAAGACCAGAGAAACAAAAATAATTCTTTAATCCTATCTACACACAACTGTAGCCCTCATCAATTGCCCCCAAATCTCACTAATGATGACTTGGTCAACGGAAAGTATGTTGGAGAAACGACTCTAATTTTGTCAACTGTAAATCGGGTGCACAATCCTTCCTCTGGAATCTTTGTACCAGAGATATTTCACATCTCAGAATTTTAAGATTTTTGATAGCTCATAGAATTTAGTGTACTATCTTTTGTGTAAAATTCTTACTAGGGTTTGTATAAGTGCCCTTTAATTACATCATGTCTGCAGTGAAACATTTAGAAATTCACACCAACTGGGATAAGTAATGACTACAAGTAGGCCTCATAGTAACTGAGGTCAGATTATTTGGTCAGTTTGCCAGTAAACCCTTTTGCACTTCAGAAATTTTTGGATTTCAAGGTTGTGGAATGGGCTCGTGACCTGTACTATTCTTCTCTTCAGGGTGTTATAATGAAATTCCACCAGGCCTATAAAGCAATTGGAACAGGCTTTTGGAATCTGATTTTGCTGCTCCTGTCCTAGATGCAGGTTCGGTCCTGATCCCAGGACTCAGCCTGTGCATTTGTTGCCACCATTTGGTACTGGGATTTGTATCCCATGTCCTTTCCTCTCAACCTTGAAGGGCAGATCTAGTTCGGCTGAGCCCACGTTGACCATGTAAAAGACCTCCCAGGCAGCTTCATCATCCTCTGAACTTCTTGCTTCTTGGCACATGGTGAGTGCTTCGTGGTGCCCCCATCACATCTATTTCTACTACCACTAGGGGTGTTATCAGGGCAGTCTTCCTAGCCCAGATGCCAATGGCTGCTGTCTGTGGTCCCTCCTTCAAGGAGAAATTGCAATTCTGAGTGGCATTTTACCATCCCCTCAAAAACATAGAAATATGAACAATCTGGGAACAGTAAACAAAATAACTTCTTCAATAGATGAAAGTAAGGAAAAAGGAAGTGTGATCCAAGCTTGCTTTCAAGGTCATCCTTACCTTGGCAGTCATCACACCATCAGGTTCTAATGAATTATAGAACGAGTGCTGGAAAAGTGGCCATTTGGGTCACAGTCTTTGACTATTCAACTGAACCACACACATGCACACCCTTAAAAGAATCATGTGAGCATTTTTTAGCCCCTTCTGACACCTTAAATATTTTAAGACTGAAGAGCAATTCAAATTCTTGCAGAGAGGGGCTGTCCTTTCTTTCTTATCCAGCAGGTTTTTGTACCTTGGAAAAAGCTGCACATGAAAGCTCCAAGCTCTCCTACAGTGTCGAAAAGAGGTAGAAACCGCCATCAGCATTGAGGAACTGCAGCTGCAGTCTTCCCAGCCCACAGGAGACAATGCAAAGGGCTGGAAGTTTTATGGGCTGACCTTTGAACCTTTGCCAGGTTATTAGAATTTTGGTAGAAATTTCATTTTTCCTTCTGTCCCCTCTCCCAGAACTGATTGCTGATTTCTTTCTTTTGGTAATCACAACTGCACCAAGATCATAACTTTACAATCGTAGGATGGACTAGCAGAATATAGTTATGGAATTAAAAAAAAAACCAAGAGTTCAAAATGCTTCATAAATATCAACAGGTCTTACAGAGCGCACTAGAGATTGGCAGAAAAGTTCAAGAACATAGTTGCTAATGAGAATACATTTAGATGAGGGCCAACCTTCCTGTGCCAACAAAGTCTTATTTGTTGCATACCAATAAGAAAATTATCTAAAAGAAAAAGATTTAATCCCATTAATGGTTAACCCTCAAAAGCAAAGACACAATAAGGTTTCTACAATTTGCTTCTAAATAAAAAAAAAAAAATCAAATTTAGAATTAAGCAAATTGCTTTAGTCTTCCATTTAAAAACCCAGCACGAGTAATGTAATTAGCTAAATTTATTAGGAGTAAATGTGAATGAACTTAGAAATTGAATTTTGGCACCAGCATTTCTGCAACGTTAGAGAACAAAACTAGATAAAAATCCATTTTGTTTCCAAAGTCTGAAAAAATATAAAATAAAAGGGAGAAGGATGTTCAAATATAAAGAAACTGCATTTTGCAACAAAGAGTCAGTAACATCAGCTGGAATAAACAAACCCATCTTTACCTGGCCTAAGTGTTCACTATGCCCCGTAATTACTGATCAAGTTCAGCTTCTCAGCCTGTGGGCAGCTCTTATTAGAATTTATGAAGCAGTTACAACTTTTAAAAAGTTCCTTAACTATCCTCTGCTGGTCCGCTGTTATGGCCAGATAGTTTAGATTTGGGTTCAGCTGTGATTGACGAGGAAGAAGAGGTAGCATTTAGTTTGGGGAGGAGGGGCTAGTAGAAAAAGAAAATGACATTTTGGGGGCAGGAGGGATTGGAAGAGCTCTTACATGCTTACTAGCATTGTCCTATGTGCCCATACCAGTGTCATGCAGTAACAGGCAAAGGCCACATGAATGATATATGTGAATCACTTGAACCCCTACAGCCCTATGAGGTTACCATTATTGTTCCACTTCACAGATGGAGAAGTTGAGGCTCAGAGATCCTACCCAGCATCATTTAGCTAGCAAATGATGGAATTAATGAACTCTCTGAGTTTAAGACTATCAAAAAGAAAAAAGACTCTATTTTTGAAAGTCTCAATGAATACTGATTTGAATGGTTAATTTTACTTAAAAAGATAATTTTCGTATCTAACAGCAACCATAATAGCCAATGGCTTTCTACTTTCAAGACCAGTTTTCATATATTATATTTACCTTCACAACAATCTTGGGTGTCAGTAGTGAAGTCAGTCATCAATTTCATTTTACCAATGATAACCAGAGACCCAGTGAGTTTAACTAACATACCTAAAATCACACATTTTTAAGCAGACGTGGGTTTTAAGCTCAGGGATATGAGCTTGAATCCCAAGCTTTGCATCATGCTCCCTGACCTCCTCTGTCCAGGTAAGATAAAAATTAAGACTAGAGTATCATGTTCTGTTATATCACCTCTGATGTCTAACCGGTCTCCAAGATTGTGTTTATTTAGAGAAGAGCAATAAATGGTTGATTATTTAATTCAAATTAATAATATGAGGAGATCATTTATTTAGTGGTCTAATTTTTTTTTTTTTTTTTTTTTTTTTTATACAGAGTATATTTATGTCGCCCTGGGTAGAGTGCCCTGGCATCACAGCTCACAGCAACCTCAAACTCTTGGGCTTAGGCAATTCTCTTGCCTTTGCCTCCCAAGTAGCTGGGACTATAGGCACCTACCACAACGCCCGGTTATTTTTTTGTTCCAGTTGTCATTGTTGTTTAGCTGGCCAGGGGCTGGGTTTGAACCCTCCTGCCTGGGTGTATGTGGCCGGCGCCATAACCACTGAGCTACAGGTGCTGAGCCTGGTTGTCTAATTATTGATTTGACAAAAAATAGATTATAATTTGGGCAATAAGATGAAAATTCTTACAGGACACATAAGACTAGTTCTGCCAGAATCTAACAACATTGCTGTTGTAAATTGCTTTTTTGGCTTATTCCGTGAGATCCTCCTGGTTACAATTTAACCCACCTTTGCTTGGTCCCTTAGAAACACTGGTTTACCGTCCTTTTTTCCAAGGGAAGTGTTAAGGCTCATTTTTCTTAAGCTAAAAGACCAAAGCGGTCAGAGGCAGGGACAACAGGGATGTGACAACACCACAGGCAATTACACGTCCCTCTCCTGGGTACCCACCTGAATGTTTATGTGGGATCAGAAAAGGACAAGATGCCCTTCCTCTTGTGAAGTCTCTACTGATCACAGAAGCAGATTTCAAATAATCTTTTCCATTTTGCTCCTCTGGGCTGCTTGGCTTTGTAAACTGTCAGCAAAGCCGTCAGAGTGGGAAGCTAGATATTGCAATCTCTCTGGGCGGGTGGTGCCCAGATCATGTCAAAGGGACGGCGGCCACAGAGGCCAGAGAAAACCATGTCATTGTGATATTCCTGAATCCCCTGGGCTAATTAGGACTTCGCGTTCTTTTATAACAGTGAAAAAAAAAGGAGCTACTTGCAGATTCCATTACAAAGTGCACATTTTCAAGGTACGTGAAATTGCCCAGCGGTTGCTGCAGGTAAAATGAAAACCTTCTCTCTTGATTTGAGATCGTTAACGTTCTGTTTTACAGGGGACCATCTGCTGTTCTTATCTCCAACCAGAGACTCAAGGGAAGCCCTTTCATCTGCCCCTGGGACAGCATTATCTGCTACAATTGCTGATTACTCTGTGTCAGGGAAGTGAGAGCTGGAGAGGCAGGGAATAGGAGAGGGAGAAGTGAAATGATAGCTGCTTTGTGGGGAGCCCTCATTGTGTGTCCAGCACAGGCAGAAAGCACAAGGTGCCTATTTCACTGTATCTTTCCAACAGCCCTGGAAGTGGTGTGATTATTATCCCCATTTTACAGATTGGGGAAACCATCATCAAAGTAAGTGTTACAAAAATCCCTTGAATGTTTTACAAAGAGTAAAAGGTAACCAGTAGGCATAGAATTTTCCTATTTAATATTAAGGATCATTTTTGTTTTGTTTCGTTTGTTTTGAATGGTATTTCTCCATCAGGAAAACCATACTTTATTTTTCCTTTCACAAAATTTTACGTAAAATTGTTTCATTGCCTACATTAGCCTTCCTTTACCTTAAAGTCCATACTTAATGGAACAAGTGTAATGTATAAATAAAAAATGACTTTTAAAATGGCACTGATTATCCTGACTAGTATGAAATCTTAAATTAGTACATGACAAGTCAACATAGTTATAAAATATCAAATCTTCATGCGTATGGCTGAATGTCATTGAGTAAGTATTTGAGTTGCTGTTAAGTGCCAGATCCATGCTAGATGGGGAGAAATCTATCAGTGAAATAGACAAAGCCAGTTTTTCTTCTATTTTTTTTCATGAAGATTACAGAGAAAAGGCTATTAGAAAGTCTGTCATTATATATAAATAATCCCGTGTGTCTGAAGTTGAAATGCAAAATGAAATACAAAACCCTAGTGATCAATTTTTGTATTGTGAGCTTTCATTTAAAAAAGCACAAAATGTGAATAGCACAAAATAATTGCATCGGAGCAGTTTCATTGGAGGAGAAAAATGAATAGTCACCATGACTCTTGAGAAGTAGTTATTAAAAAGGACTAATAAAAAAAATAGAAAAGAAAGTTAGGCATAATATGGTGAGCAATAATAAATAAATAACATCTACCAGTTCAGTTGACATTCTTAATAACCATTCGTCATACCCTTCACTCTCTCTGCTTCATACAATCCAAGAAAGGACTCAGAACAAACAGCAACATTTTCTTGTGTATGTGCTGGATATTTACTTGACTTTTCTCTCCAAAAACACCATGAAACAGATGATGATTTTTCTGATACCATTTGGGTTCTTCTGGGATTAACATAAATTAGTTATTTCCTAATTTTGAAGGTAAAGGGTTAGGAAAAAGAAATATAAGCTAAGCTGTTAGAGATAAACTGAAAGCATGTATACGTTGTTGTTTAATTACTTAGTTGATTATGACTTAGCCTGAATATTTTACAAAGACTTCACCAAGCGTCCCTCAATTTAGAAGAATAGTCATGAGACCTGCCATTAGAACTATAATTAAATGTCATTTAGGGACCAATAACCGAGGCTCACAGCATTATCTGAGCTGCTGATGGTAGGGAAGGGATGAAGTTGCGTGGTTCTGCTTCTGGTCAGAAATGCCAGGAGGTTATTTTACTCCAGTAAATTTCATGCATCAGTATATTTATAGCTTCTATAAACAGAAAATATAAAAGGAAGAAAAAGTAGAACTATGTTGATGGCAGGGTGGACCTTGGAGTTTCAGTTTGATATCCATGGGATTTATTTCTTGATAATGAATGTGCCTTCTGGTGATATCCAAGTAAACTTGCTTTCCTCTACTCCTAATCCTTTGTGAAGATGTGTGTAAAATAAAAGTATGTGTTCAAAAAAGTTTTGTATCTACTTACAGTGGTGTGATTTTTACCCCTTGTGCAATGATTAGGCCTCGGACCTGTCTTAACTGAGGAGGGTTTGGGATCTGGATCTTGAAGGGTTTGGGTCTTTTGCTGTCCTGATCTTACTACTACCACTGTGGTATGAATACTTGTGTTCTACTTCCTCCCAAATTTATATGCTGAAATCCTAACCCCCAACGAGGTATCAAGAGGTAGGGCTTTGGGGAGTGATTAGGGATTGGTGGTCCTGCCATTATGAATGGGATTAGTGCCCTTATAAAAAAAAGGCACAGGAAAGACCCATCACTCCTCTAGTAGATAAGGACACAAACAGAAGGTGTCCTCCATGAACCAGAAAGTTGGTCCAGAACTGTGAGATATGAACTTGCAATGTTATAACCCGCCTAATTTATGGCATTTTGTTATAGCAGCTTGAACTAACAAAGACACTTACAAAAGTTGAGAATCCTCAAGCAGCTCTTGAGACAAAAAATTGATTGCTTCTATTAGATCTATAAATGCTTCTCTTTAGGGATAAATTTTTGAGATATCTTTGCAATTCCTTTATTTGCTAAGAATCTAAAGTAAAACAGATAATCAAAGCTTTCTTAGACTTGATTTTCTCTTAGACTCAAATCATTATTAGTGCATGTTGGACTCAATGAGTTAAGCCAGAACTTAGAGTCACAAGCTTCCCCATTGCTCTATTCAGGAGTCAGAAATGGGAGTGTTTGGCAAGAAAATGACTAACAAAATTGGAATAAACATTAGGTTGGAAAACCATGTGAGAACATCATGTAAAAGAAGCAATAATGTGCAATGCTTATTTATAAATAAATAAGGCAAAGCAAGCATACCTGCATTTAAGCTTTTGTGAGACCAGAGGAGAAAGTAACTTTTGTATAAATAGGAAGAAGTTGAGGAAGTTAGAACATAAAGGAAGTGGGAGGTTTAGAGCATCCCAGCAGCTGTTTCATGGCTTTGAGGACCTATTTTGTCATCTGTGGCATATGTGGTCATGCGTCAGACTGGACTTCATGGGGAGTCCTATATTTATCAGGTAAGTGACCAGATATCTTTGCCAATGTGTAATAATTTCTGGGAGAGGGATTTAGAAATTCAGGTCATACCACCCAAAATAGGAAACCAGCTCTTCTTGCTTTAAAGGAAATTTATGGACAATTCGAGATAAACCATCTGTTCAATAAGAAATACACAACGTACAGGTGGTGAGAATTAAAGGACCCATAATACTGTTAATAATAGCATCATTTTTAGATTTATTGTGTAAGAAGTACATAATATGTATATGTATTCACAGGCTCTATTAGGATAACATTTTACATTGATACACCACAGTCAGACTCTCTCTTTCTGATACAGTGCTGGACACACAGTAGGCTATCAGTAAATCTGGAAGGAAAGAGGAGGAAGGATATAAGGAGAAAAGGAAGGAAGGAAGGAACGAAAGAAGGAAGGAATAAAATACATAATTTCTTTTGGGGTAAGTGATCTATCATGTGTATTAACTGGATTGAAATACAATATACCATGTAACTAACTGAGTTTGAGATAGAATGCAATTTGAAGGAGAGAAGGAAGTAGAGATAGATTTGGTTTTTGTAGCCAAGCTCTCTCCTCCCTGAACAGAATGACACTATATATTCACCTGCACTCTCACTACTACAGGACCCAAGGTAGGCAGAGACCAAGATACAGATACAGACCCTTCCAGGGAAAGCACGGGAGGGAACCAGGAGCTGTCATGAATCACAAAATTTCAATCACCTGACTGTATTAGAAAAGAGGTGTCTATTATTTCCCCCCACTGTGGCTGCCTTAGTGAGGTAATTTTTATTAATTTCACATTGTGTTTTGATTAGCTTGTTTTAATCCTATGTAGCTTGCTAGAGGCAGCTTATATGGCCAATCATCACATTTTTAGGAAGTTTATTTGTGAGTCATTTGTTAGAAATACACGACCCTTATTAAAAATTAAATAATAGGATGATGGTGTTTGGCGCATCTTTTATTTGTGGGACAAAACCACAAGAGGGACTCTACCTAACAAAATCAAATATTTTGACCTGGTCCTGTTTGTTTGTACCCTCACATTAACCTGAAACAAATTTATTCAAAAAATTAAATAATAGAAACTTGCAATTAAATATATTGCACTAATAACAAAGGTGATATTAATATATATATATTTAAAATGCATTGCTTCCAGTCACTTTACTGCATTTTACTGTTATCTGTGTGCCCTTGATGTTATTTATTTCTTTTGTATTTATCTGGGGGGAGACCATAAAATGATGTGCTAGTGGGCTTATCTGCCCAACTCTGCCTTCAATGATATCACATGGGTTGCTTGAAACTGCCATCGTAAAAGTATTCATTATAAAAAAAATCAGCAAGTGCTGCAAGTCAGGACTATGTCTTCCTTCTGTTTTTCTTTTTCAGGGAGTGAAGGGAGGATGGTTGAACATTTGCTATCATACCCTTGAGCAGATATCTTGTTTTTCTTTGCATCAGGATCTGTTACCCCTCATCTTTTGGAACTATGTCCAGCATATTTTAGATCATCCTTCCTTTTGTAGTTTTAGGGAGAATTTCAATTATTCTGCCCCATCCCTTGATCACAGACATAGGAAGATAATCTAGGTTTGGCCAATCAAAATTACCTGCCCTCCAGCATAGTGATAAACCAAGGGATGCACACAGGAAGTAGGTCCAACCAATGAGAGTCTTTCTAGATCAATGCTGGGAAAGCTAAGCTGAGAAAATGGGAGGCTGAAGGTGGCTGTGGCCACACTTCCCCTAATACCCACACTACCATAGGAAACCAGAACCCATTAGGAGAACCTGAGCCTACTGCAGAGGACAACCTGATGACATTGTTAGAGTTCCTAGATGCAGACAGGTTTGCTCATCCATCCTTTTGCCAGTTATATAAGTCAATGAACTCAAACTTCGGTGTAAGACATTTTTAGTTGAGGTTCTACCACATGCAATTAAGATTATGACTCATATAGTTAACCTGACATTCTTCTTTCTCATTGCCCCTTGTTTCCTTTATTCATCAATTATATATATGTATGATTTTCATATCATGCTTTTAAAATTGTTCTAGAGAAAAAGGTCATTCCAGAAAACCAGAATTCATGTATGAAAACAGAAATTTGTAAATCTGTACCAGGAGTTCCATTGTTTTGCTGCCACCATGGAGACTGGGATAATAAAATGCAGAATTTTATCACCTTAAAATCCAAACTCTGCCAAGAAGAAATAGGATTCCAACAATGTAATTGATTTCTGTCACTCCCGCAGAAGATGTATAATGATGGGAACATCTCTCAAAATGAAATACTAATGAAAGGATCAGTTGTTTTGCTGTCTTGATTAAGCCATGGAAACTGAAGCCTGCTGCATTTAGAACTGTGTTTAACTGGTATAATAAAGGAACTCAGAACTGTGTTTAACTGGTATAATGAAGGAGTGAAAATAGAATAGAAGAAAAACTGAGAGAAAAGAAAAATGGGGAAAAGACTAAAAACCCATTTATTAATTCCCTGTGCCTCAGTTTCCTTACTGGTATAATGGGGATGATAATAGTATTCTGTAGAATCTTTAGGAAGATTAACATTTATAAAGGACTTACACATATATTGTAGCTCATAATTAAGGATTAGGTAATTTAGCTTTGTGTCTGTCAATGTTCTAGAAGAAAGCAAATGGTAGTCTCAAATAATGTAATACAAAGTTTAATAAAAGAACTCTTTAAAAGTTTAGGGAAACCTACAGTGGATAATGAAGTATTCTGGAACTAGCAAAAGAGTGGGAAGTAATTAGCACTCCTAGAACTGAAGGAACCAGGAAAAGGAGAAGTTCCCAGAAACTGGAAGGAAATTAGGAGGAGATAATTGCCTGACATTGCTATGGCTTTTAATGGAGAGACATAGCCAACTTGAAGCAACCTTGTAGGCATGGAGGCCGGAGAACAAAATACCCTGATCTTATTGGACTGTGTTCTACTGCAGAGCTTTGTCCTTTTGGGCAAAGTCAACTTAAAGCCTGAGTATGAGAGTCCTCTGATGTAGTCCACGCAAGTCCACCTCCCCTGGGGCCAAAGAGCAGTGTGGGAAAGGTAAAGAGTAGATCTGAATGAAGTGAATTGTTTATCCTTCAACATCTACCCTTGCCCCTCATCTGGATGAAATAGTTATATTCTCAACATGGGGAACACTCAAAAACTGAGTAAGCTACTGTATCATCATAGTTTATGTCAAGATGGCCAGAGTTGCACCTGAACATAGTATGTTAGCCATCACTGGGGTTCTTCATGTGAGGTAACAAGACACAGCTACTAGAGTTCTCCTTCTATAGCACTTACCACCACTCTATCCATTCTGTGTCCCCCTTCTTTACCCTCTGCCAGCACTTGGAATGGAAAAAGTTCTTTACATATTTGGAGTGAGCAAAATCTTCATTATTAAAATATTTGAACTCTTGTCAATTGTGTCTTTATTGGTTGGTTGCTGGTCTTTGCTGACCAGAACTGTTGGGTAAGGAAGCGTTTGGAGTTGCTTTATAGAATCCCCTGGATTTCAGAAAAAGACTTTCTTTTTTCCCCATTGTATTTTCAGCAGCCTGGTTTCCTCCCTGTAAATGAGATCAATCACCTTAGCCCCAAATAATGACCTTCTTTTGGCCTGTTTGTTTAGCAGAATGAAGAATAAAAAATGGTCAGGGGAAATCTCAGCTTTCAATGTTCTAGTACTAAGAACCTGTTTCCTGATGGAGCTATTCTTCTCTTGAACACTAAGATTTCTAACCTAAGGGCTTAAAAGTAAGAAACAACATTTCTGTAAGTGGATCAGTAGGAGTAATAGTGAGGAAGGATACTTCTACACCACCCCTTTCATTCTTAGATCTGTATTTTCTGACCATGTACAGACTGTTCTATATACTGGATGATGATTTGCTTAGATTCTGTAAGATACCAACTAAACTTACAGGGTTTTGGTTCCTGGTATTGATCATATCTGAGCCTTAAACAGTAGTTATTTCTTCCTCTGTTTTATCAATCCAGCCATTTCAAAGTATTTGACAAATGGAAAAACCAGTGAATTTCATAGGCATTAGCCCATTTTCATGTTTTGTTTATAATGAAATGCATCCCCTGGTACTTGTGTGGAATATCATAGTGACAGGTAGGGCTTTCTGAAAGTCCATGAATAGTTACAATACTACAAATTCTAATAGGCTGAAAATATACCATACCTGGAATATGTTTTAGCTTCCTCTTCAGTGATGGAAGGAGCCCAATATAATCAAACTACTGTGTCCCCCTTGAAGAGGCCACTTGTCCCTCTTCAAGGAATAGTGCCATGTTGGGACAGTGTTGACTTCTTCTGTTGTTATATTGGGCATGTAGTAGTGAAAGTAGCCGTATTAACTTTGGTGAAATCCAATAATTAAGTGGTTAATATGATTGACAAACATCTTATGATTGTCAGAAGCCTCTTTGCCCTGCCACCCTGAAGCTTCCTGAATGGGTAATGTGACCTGGCTTTGGTAGCAGTGATGAGAATAACATGTAGGTTCAATCATATAGACCCCTAACAGGAGCACCCTGTGTCTAGTGGCAGACGTGTTGCTAGTTCAAGCAGTGGCACCTACTGCCTAATGGGAGTAGGACAGATGTCATCACAAGACTAGTTTTGCAAAGTGTTCAGATTATTCAGAGATTCTGCAAACTGGTCAATAAATGCTTTTAATAATTTGTTCTGCTGAAATCAGCCAGAGTAATTTCTGCTGTATGTACTTAAGCATCTCGATCAACTCACTGAGACAGCATATCCAGATAATGATTATGAAAGCAGTAATGAGCATTAAGACCAAAGTGAGAGGTGAGGTTCATAATGAAAGAGCAGGTAAGTAATCAGAAGTTGGGTTAGTTGTATGCACTGGAAGGAGGACTGTGTCTGGGTACCTAGGTACCAAGCTCAAGCAGAGTGGTCCACTGAAATCCCAAATGCCTCAGGAAGAAGGTCTAATGACTCAAAACTCTGGGCCATACTCGAGACACAGGATGCTCAGACCTTTTCAGACAATGGTGATTCGAGACTGGGAAGATTTCACAATGCATATGGTAATTTTTCCCAGAATTGGTATTTTAGCTGGAAATATTTAATTGTGATAATATATCTGTTGAACTTCAAATGAGGCAGATAATAAAGTATAAAAGGTCATATTATTCATGACATATGATTTCTGTTCCAAAAATCACTGCTTAGAGCAAAACTGTTCCAGAAGTTATTATTGCATATCTCTTATCTTAGAAGAAGGTAAAAACATAAATAATTTGCACTTTTGTTAAATGAATGTTTCCTTGGAAAACATCTCCTCATTATCATCTCTCCTTGGATTATTTGAACTCGAGCAAATTACCATCACAAAATAGTTAGAAATCACTTACTTTATTTCTTTTCTTATTAACATTTAGCATTTAATAGCAGTTCCTTAGCAGATAATGCTTTTCCAGCCATTTATTTTTAATTAATTGTTTCGGTTGATCATACTCTTGCATCAGGCTGCTCTCCATCTTTTCATTATGTATCGTGTTTTTTTCTAAGTGACCATCTGGAGATACTGCTATTTCAACTCTGGTTAGAGGATTTCCTACTTTCTGGTAATGAACTATGGAGATATTTTTGGTTTTTTGAGCAGAAGGTGATGAAGGTGATGGGAATGGAACTGAGTCATCCAGGCTCAGGTGTCAGGGGAAGCAGCATGCTCTGACAGAGAGGCATTTTCTCCAGGAAAGGGGGTGACAATTTGCTTGGATGGCCTCTCTTCTGTTCTGAGGGTGTACAAGCCAGTAAAGAGTACATGAGCTGGGGAGATGAAGTCACGAGTAACGTGTAGCATTTTGTGGACATGTTACATAACTTCTGAGATTAACTGACACTCCTTTGTCTACCTAAGGTTTATTCACCTTGAACTCTACTCCCTTTTGTCTCTTTCCTTGTCAGATGGACAAGTTTAAGCAAAGCAGAACTCCCATTGACTAGAGTATCTGCAAGTCAAAATCAAAGAGAGGAAAAAAAAATGACTCAGAGCGCTGGCAGCGAGGGCAAGAACCTGGCTAGAGAGGAATAGGGCTTTGTTTGGGAATGATTAGGAAAATAAATTATTTAGCAAGGATTATTTGATTGAAAGTAAGCACCTTTTCATCTCTTTCTCATTTTGCCTTTCCATTTACATACTTAAAACCAGTTACTTGCTTCTTTTTCAGAAATACGAGTTAAAATGACAAAGTGAACCAATGGCATTGCTATACTGTGCCTCTGTGTAAAATCCCAACCTGGAAACTCCCATGTTTCACCCTGTGGAACTCCGTACTTGTGGTGGTGTATGAAATGTCACTTTGACCAATCAACGACCATAAAGCTAAAAACCAAGTGCTTGTTGTCTAACACCAGCATTTAAATGAGATTGGCCATAATAAAATTTGTTGAATATAAGCTTAAGGATCCTTAAATTAAGGATTTTCTTTCCTATTTCTCATGTTCCAGGTCTATTAAATAACTGATGTTCACAACAGTACAAAAAAGGCCTATGGATATTTATGTATTTGAACTAAAAAGCTGGGAACAGACCTTCCAAGCATACGACAATGTATAATTTGGAGCCACTGGCATGAACTTAAGACTAGAAAAGCAAATGATGTTTTGCTAAGAATGTGGTCTTTGAATTTACTGGTGTACTCCTAAATCACAGGCAGAGTGTTGAAGTAGCCTTAGATCTCTGCTTTCTCTGGCTGCATTCCCAGTGCCACTTTAGAATCTATTGCAGAGGCTGCCCACTATGTAACTATTCCTAGCTTTAAGACAAGAAATTGTGCATCACATCATTGGGGATGTAGCAAGGGTTGAAGCAAAAATTGAAGAAGTTATTTTTTGAAGCCTAGGGTTATTTGAATCAATGTAAAAAAAAAAAAAAAAAAAAGCTTCTACTCATTTACTCAAATTACATTACCAGACACTGTCAGGAAAAGAGATAGAAAGATGAATTACAAATAATCACTCCAAATGATAGATGATAATCTACTATCATCTGTAGTAGGTAGATGATAGGCATATAGATAAGTTAGATAGACAAATAGATTGATGATAGATAGATATTAAATAATCAAGTGAATGAGATAAACAAGGGCGACCAGTGACCTTTACATAGCCTGTAGAACAGGGCATGGAGCTGACTACAGGGCTGTATGGGCAATACAGAATAACGATTAAGGGACTTTGTGTTAATACTTTGGTTCATTTCTTGGCTCTTTTATTTACTAACTTTCTAACATTAGGCAGCTCCACTAAACACCCTGGGAATTAATTTCCTCATCTGTGGAAGAGGAATAATATGATTCACTTTTTATAGTATCTTTGCAAGGCTATATTAGAACAGCTCTTCTTAAAGTGTGAAGAAGTGTGTTCTGGGGATTCATGGGGTCCCTAAGGTCCTTTCAGGGTTTCTGTAAAGTCAAAACTATTCCCATAATAATGTGAATTTACCCTTTCCATCCTCCTTTTATTTTTATACTAATACCAAGATGTTATTTGCCTTTTCCCACTTATTATTTCAGTAGAGTTTTCTAGGGGGCACATGGGATATCTCAACAGAATGAACACAGAAACAGATGGGAGAGTCCATATGTCCTATGATACCTTCCAGAGATTAAAGAAATATACAAAAATGTAAAACAAGATCACTCGTCTCACAACATTTGGTTTTAAAAAATACATCACTTTCATTAAAAATATTTACGTTAACATGTTTTTCTGAAATTTTTTGTATGTGCTTTGTTGACACCATTATTTTAAGATAAATTAATTAGTAATTTTTTTTTTTTTTTTTTTTTTGTAGTTTTTGGCCAGGCTGGGTTTGAACCTGCCACCTCCAGCATATGGTGCCGGCACCCTACCCCTTTGAGCCACAGGTGCTGCCTTAATTAATGCATTTTTTGAAATTTTCTCACCTTTAATTTCTAATATGATAAATATGACTAGACATAACCCATGTAAACAAAAGCTTTTTGAAGAATTTGAAAGGATCAAAGAACAAAAAGTTTGAGAACAATTAATGCAAACATTCTTGATACATATAGGAAATATCTAAACATTAACTGCTACTATTGCTATTATGAGACGTAAAAGCTAGATTGTTTGTAATGGGGATTCTGTTAATGAGTCAGGGGAGAAAGTATGGTCAAGGAAGCATGGAGGATTTAATGCCTAAGCTGAGTTTAAAAAGAGCTGATATAATTTCCATCTCTGGCTTTAAGAAGTGGGTAATAAATTAACCTGGATGTTAGCTACATTGCAATGCACTGTATTTGCCACATGGTGTTTATCATGATGAGATTACACAGAGAGGTGTGCGATGGTGCTGGCATTGAACAAGCTGATTGATAGTCTACTTTAGAAGACAAAACTTTCACCTAGGAAGGAAACTCATGGTACGAGAACTACAGAACCAGGGCTGGCATCCACCGGTAGATGACAGGAGGCAAAAAAGCGACTAGGTGTTGTAAGATACATAAAATGTTAGCTTTGAAAGGACAAGTGGTTATCTTTCAGAGCAACCATTTTGTTTTTATGTTTTGAAGTTAAACAAGTCATTCATGAATACCTTTTCTGCATAAATATTCTATCAATCCTAAGGTTTCATTGGGGGGCTTAAAAATGAAATTGAACTTTTAGCTCTCTACCTAATCATGCTTCTCTATTCTGAGATAATTGCCATAAACAGTTTGGTAAATATCTTTGCGGGGGGGGGGGGTTTCTATACATTAAACAGGAAAAATAATGTCAAAACTTATGACACTTAGCAAACACCAGACACTATTCTAAAATATTGAAACATTCACCTAGATCGACTCACATAATCTTCACAAAATTAAACAAAGTATTTACTAGTATTGTTCCTCTTTTAACCAAAGTAGTAGAGAGGAAGTGGTGGGCACAGAGAAGTTAAGCAAATGGCCTAAGGTCACAGAGGCAGTGAGTGACATGCTGTGCTTCATGTAGATAAATTGGCAGAGGGACAAAAATACAGGTAGGAAGGTATAAGAGACAGGTTATTTTAGGCATGTTTTTATCTAAATAGGATTGCATTATACGTGTTGCTATAGGATGTGCTTTTTTCACTTACCAGTGAAAATGGAGCTTCACTTTAACAGTTTTACAATCTTTTAAAATAGCCATGTTATCAGTTTAATGAACATTCTGGACCCCTATAATATTACTACAAACATGGTTGTTTCATTTGTTTTCCCAACCATACTCCATATCTTACTCCATTGGGGCTGCTAAATAGGACAGTATAAACTTGGTAGCTCATAAGTAAGTTACAGAAATTTATTTCTCACAGTTTTGGAGCTGGGAGGTCCAAAGCTAAGGCAGATTTGATGTCTGGTGAGAGCTTGCTTTCCGGCTCATAATGATACCATCTCACTGTGTCCTCATGTGGTGTAAGGGGCTAGTGAGCTCTTTGGGGCTTCTTTTATAAAGGACTAATCTCAACCATGAGATTCCTACCCCTCATAACTAATAACCTCCCAAAAGCTTCAACTCCTAATAACATTACCTTGGAAATTAGGATTTCAACATATGAAATTCAAGCAGACACAAAAAATGAGACCACAAGATCCCATCTATTTCCTCTTCAAACCTCTTAGCAACGTCAGGCCTGGTTGCTCATTTAAGCAATGATAAACTCACCATAGTCCAACTTCAAACTCCCATCTTCTACCCACCTCTTAACTCTCTATTACAGACTGTTGTTTCTCTACTGGCTGGAACTCAGGTTGTGGATATGGTGGTGGTGGTGGTCATGCATCAAAGTGGCCAATGTCACTTCACCTGCCTGGGAGAGTGGCTATCAGCCCGCCTTGTTAGCCAGCATTAGCTGGTGGCTAGAGGCTCCTGTGTGGCACATGTCCAAATGCTGTCTCATTCAGAGGAAGATATGAGTGAGCTCCTTTGTGCCCTCAAGACCTCTATGAGAAGCAGTAGATACAACCCAGGACTTTTTATAGAGCTACAATCCTTGAGGTCCTTCGAGTCTGAAAGGGAAGAACTTCACTTCTACAGACTTTCAGTGGAGAGAGAAAGATCTACTGAAAAAAATTGAAATTCTCTGCCATGAAGGTTTATGGGATATAAATTTACAATCTCCATGTGGTATGGGGTCCCCAGACAAGATTTAATTAGCATAGATGTGAGTGCAGAATCCCTGGAGATCCAGATGAGACAGATGCAAAAACACTCCATGGGTCTGGGTCTGCTTTTATAGGCCAGGGCACAATCCTGCCAAAGATGAACTCACACTAAAAAATTATAAACCACAAGATGAAAGAAACCATGGGAGAGAAAGAGGATGCCTGCCCAAGAGAAAAATACTCCAGAGAAATGAAAACAGTAGAACAATATGGAAAGGACTATAGGATAAATTTTTAAATGACTAAAATGAAAGAAAAAAAAAAACTAATAAAAAAATAGAAAAAATTACAACATTTTCTGTATTTTTAAAAATCCTGTATAGAATCTTCATAGATTTCACACTTTAATCCACCTACAATTTATTTATGCTGATGGTACAGGGATCTAGTAATTTTTTTCTAAATGATGTTATTTCCCCTAAATCACTACAGTTTCTCTTTTGTTCACTGATCTTGAAACACCAAAATGGTCATAATAAATTTCTAAATATTCCATATCAGTGGATCTATTTCATGATGTTAATCTGCTCCATGGTCTATTGCTATACCAACATGTCATTTTTACTAATTTGATTTCTTGTTCTATAATTTTTTCCAAATTTTTTTCTACATGTACGATTCTAGATCACACATTCTCAACAACAGGGGTGATATCACTTCCAAAAGGCTGAAAATTAGTTCTTGACCGGAGGTGAGGAGAGGGCAAGAAATCTTACATTTTATGCTTAATTACCAATAGATATACATATGTATAAAACATTTACAGTTGTATTGTATATTTGTGGTATTAATATTTCATGGAGGGACGATTGGAAAAATGCTAAAAAACCTCCTCAGTTTGGTGAAAATATTAATAATAATAATTTTTAAGAGACTGATAGACATTGTTTCAGGTGAATTTTGAAATTATCATGTCAATTCCTACCACTTATTTTTGCAAAAGACGACCCTGGAGACCAGAGAGATGATATGATTTGACCTAGGTTGCATTGCAAATTAGAAGCAGATCTAGGATGAACACCCACTCTTGTCTTTGAGTTTTAGATTCTTTTCACTGTACTCCCTATCCTGATCTGTGTGGGCACCTTGAATACAAAATCTATACCAGGCCTCTGAGCAACTTCTGCACATTGAACAGTTCTGAGCTCAAGTTGTCTGTAACCCTTCCTTTTCCCTCTGGGAAGACTGTTTCTGAATCTGCCTGTTGATGTCTCTCTTTCGTCCTGTCGTTGTTCCCTCCTTTCTTCCTTAGAGCATTGTAAGTCAAGACCGGCACCATCTGGGACTTTTGAGATGAGAGCAGAAGGGCAGATCTATCTTTAGGCCCTGAAGTTTGGGTTCTAGGTGCTACTGGAATTTAGCACAATTTCAGAGGAGGAGAAGACCTCTGGTGCATGTTGATCAGGAAGGGCTAGAGATTGAGAAAAAATGCAGATAGCAGGGGTAGAGGAACACACCCATAAATAAAGGTGGGGGACACAAAAGTTTGACAAATGCTGAAGCAGGGTTCATTACAACATTCTCATTACTGCATATGAATAAAATGTTTCATGATAAAAAGTGAGCAAAATGAACAAAACTTAAATTTCTCATCAGAGATCCTACTTTATTGCCAGCTCACACCTTCTCTGCATTCCCTCTGACTAGCACTGAAGCAAGGGGCATTATCAGTCTCTTTTTATCTTTTCTGTGATTCACTTCCTTTCCAACTACAGGTGCAGCTTCTGACTCCTTCAGGGAGGGAAGGGGATGGTGAGAATAGGAAATAAAGTAGAGGGGAAAAGTTATTGTTACTAAGCAGGTGCCATCTGTAATTCTCTCTTCATCCTGCTCTTTGTCATATCAGACATCCAATCCTTCTTTCTGTTATGTGAGCCCTTTCTGGGATTTTTGGAAAGCCACCCTATGACCTCCACAATCCCGGGTTATCTCTGGACTGCACTAATCACTGGTGACTACTGTACACTCTCTTTTTGGCTTTTTACAACTCTACCTATGGTAGAAAACAAAATGTGTCCCAATGACTCCCACTTCTTTGTATTCACTCCCATGTAATGAATTATAGCACATTATACAAGCATTTGGTATTTAATACAGGATAAATGTTGGTATATTGCTTCCAAGATTAGTTTATAAAACATACTATAGCTACGATAGCTTCTGTCTTGTTTCTGTCTGTCTCTCTTTCACTACTTGCTCCAGAGAATGCTAGCTGCTATGTTATTGCATTGAGGTCCCCAGAGGTTTTAGGGTAGTCAAATAATGCAGTGAATATATGTCATAAGGAAGAATATAGGAATTAAAAGCAAATATTTCAATTATGACACTCTTGAAAAGAAAACCTGGGCCTGGCTCAATGGCTCACATCTGTAATCGTAGCACTCTTGGAGGACAAGGTGGATGGACTGCCTGAGCTTAGGAGCTTGAGACTACCCTAGGAAAGGGCAAGACTCCATTTATACTAAAAACAGAATAATTATCCAGGTATTGTGACATGTACAGTAGTTCCAACTATTCAGGAGGTTGAGGCAAGAGGATCACTTGAGCCCAAAATTTTGAGGTTACTTTGAACTATGGCGCCACATCACTGTACCCCAGGTGATAGAGTAAGAATCTGTATGAAAGGAAGAAAGAAAAAGAGAGAGAGAGAGAGAGAGAGAGAGAGAGAGAGAGAGAGAGAAGAAGAAGAAGAGGAGGAGGAGGAGGAGGAGGAGGAGGAGGAGGAGGAGAGGAGAGGAGAGGAGAGGAGAGAAACTGAAAAGATGTGGTATGAAAATATGTTGTGAATCATGGTGAGAATTTTACTCTAGAAATTCTTTAGAATTTGGGGTTATACAAACAATGTTTCCCAATAGCCAACCTTGCAAAGAAAGGAAATGGTACTTGGACCCCTAAAGGCAAGGACCACTAAATTCCACACCCTTATTCAAAGTTATGATGGGTTAAGAGCAATCCTGCTTGTAGAGGAAGGATCAATTTCAACAGACAATAAGGGCAAGTCAACAAAAGCTACAGTCTGGAAAACTTGGCCTCAATGGGTTGACTAACCAATTCCCCTTGCGTTGTTGGCTTACTGCATCCCCAGCTTCCAACATGGGGATAAATCTCAGGTGAGAGGAAAATAAGCTTTGCTGGTGTCCCACAACAGAGGGATCTTGGTTTTTATTATTTGTTTACTCATTCATATTCATGTGCCAAACTATTATTCAGTATCTGCTCTATTCAAGATGCTTCAGAAAGATTTGCTGGTCTACAGGTCTTCGTTTCTTCCTACGTTAAAGGAAAGTGCATGTAGTCCTTGGTTCTCAACTATTTGGGGGGGGGGATAATCACCTCTTTAACTGGCCCATTACCACTTACCCTTCAGATATTAGTTTACATGTCACTTGTAATACTCCATACTGAAAACAGCTCACCCCAGTCCTTTCAGTTTACGAGTTCCCATATCTTTTGTGCTTCTTTTGTCACAGAATAGCTAAGCTTTACCATGGTTGCTTGTTTAAGTGTGTGTCTTCTCTTTTAGACTTTAAGCACTTAGAGATAAAGCTGTTTGTTGTGCTTGCTCACCAGTGTCTACCCAGAGAATCTGGCATATAGCCAGTACTCAATAAATCTTTATTGAATGACTAGAAATGCCTAATATATTTGTGTTTCTCACCCATTTTTGGATCATAGACACTTGCATATGGGTTCAGGATGACCCTCCAGGCTCAGTTAAGAATACTGTGTTAAAAACCTGTCAGACAGTTGATTTACCAAGCCTCCTCCAGCTCTAACATTGTAAACTCTATGAAATCAGAAGCCTCCAAACTTCCCAAGATACGGATCTCAGTAGCCCTTGATGCAGGAGATAAAGCAGAGTCCCACACAACCAGAACGAGATATCACATGGCTGTAAATGATTGATGCCCCCCCAAAAGGAAAGGCATTTCAGAAAATAGAAATGTAGAATCACAAAGTCATGGTGTTTTCTGACTTGGAGGGATCTAACAAATCTTCCAAAATCCTCTCTTACCATGTCCCATAAAAAGACTCAGCCTTCGCGGCATCGTCAGATGAAAGGAGCTCACATTTTTTTGTCTTTTAGCAAGAGTTGAAAACTCGTGGCCTATAGCTTGTATTCAGCCTAAAAACATTTCTTTTTCCTTTTACTGACAGTCTTTTAAAATTTAGAGAATTTCACATTAAAAAAATCTAGACTTACAGGTTTACTCCATAACATTAAGATTGAAAAAACTGGGTCGCCTTTTCCACATGGGAACACACGTAAAGCTGACCAGGATCCCTTCTCAAGTTTGGCACAGTCCGGACCACTCCCTGTTTTTAGCTATCTAGTCTAATTCTGTCTTGTACATTACCTTTCTGTATCCTGTGGCTATAGTATGCTGGAGGTGAGGTGGGGAACCCTGGTTATAAGATTTTCCAGTTTTCCTAGTGTCAATTCTCCCACCATGGTCAAGTTCAACCTACCAAACAGATGTCAGTGTACTTTCTAGTTTTCTTAAAATTTAGTAATCCTCATTCATGAACAAGCATAAGTTGATTCCAGCACAAGACTGTTATTTGTGATCTTAAAACATTAAAAAAACAAGTTCATTTTTTACATTCAACCAAAACTTCACTTCCTGTAAGCACAACCTATGTTCCCAGATCTTGCATTTCAGGTTTTTTCATAAAATTGCCTTGTAATTATTTTTATTATTTAGAATAAATTTTATCATGTATATTTAGGGTATACTACATGAAGTTAAGACATACATATGTGTAGTAAAGTGGTTACTATAGTGAAATAAATTAATATATCCATCATCTCACATCATTTTTTCTATTTCTGCCTCCTATGGCAAGAGCAGCTATAATCTCATTTATCAAAAAATCCTGAATACTATACATTATTACTAACTACAGTCTTCATGTTGTATCCTCTGACTTGTATTTCCCCATTTTCTCCCCTCATTCTACCCTTGATAAGCTGTTTTAGTCACTGTTTTATTCTCTATTCTGTATTTTTGATTTCTTTTTTAAGATTCCACATGTAGGCGAGATCATGCAATATTTATCTTTCCATGTCTGACTTATTTTACTTAGCTTAATAGGCTCCAGCTTCATCCATGCTGTAGCAAATGGTAAGTTCTTCCCCTTTTTAAAAAAGGCTGGATACTATTCTGTTATATACATAGATATCATAATTTCTTTACCCTTTCATTTGTTGATGGATATGTAGGTTGTTTTCATATTGTGAATAATGCTGCGGGGAACATGTGAGTGCAGATAGTTTTACAAGGTGGTGATTTCACTTCCTTTGGGTATATACCCAGAAGAGGAACTGCTGGGTCATGTGCTAGTTCTACTTTTAATTTCCTTAGCAACCTCCCTACTCACTCCATAATGGGAGCATCAATCTGCCTTCCCACCAACAGCACACAGGGTTGCCTTTGCCTCTCCCCACCCCAGCAAATTATCTCTTGTCTTTTTTACAGCAGCTACCCTAATGGTGTGCAGTGATATCTCATGGTGGTTTTAATTCACATTTCAATGATGATTAGGAATGTTCTGCATCTTTTTATAAACCTGTTGGCCATTTTCATGTCTTCATTGGAAAAATATCTATTCAGGCTTTTTGCCCAGTTTTTAAATCAGGTCAGTATGTTTCTCTTGCTATTGAGTTGTAGAGTTCTTCATAAAATTTTAGATATTAACCCCCTTATCAGATGTATGGTTTGCAAATATTTTCCCAATCTGTAAATTGCCTTTTCATTCTGTTGTTTCATTTGCTGTGGAGAAATTTCTTAGTCTGATGTAGTCTGGTGTATTTATTTTTTCTTTTAATAAAGTACCACAAAGTAATATCAAAGCTTCAACATGTGTCATTTTGTCATCTAGCTTCAGAAATTAAAGTAGATCATCAAAACTGATATTATATTAGAAAAGCAACTAGAAAGAAAGCCCAGCGTGATAAAAGGTAGTAATATGTAAATTTCCCCTCATCAGACTATAAAGTTAAATATAATTTAGTTATTTCAACTTCACTTCATGTTCAGTATAGCATTCAATAACCTGCACTTTGTAATATAGGAAACAAGATGATCTTCAGATCATGAGTATTTACATAGTTAGGATGCTAACACTGATAGATAATTTGATACAAATTAATTTTATTAGTTAAATGTTCCTATGAAATGAGAAATGTGAAGGAATGAAAATGAAGGTAGACACCCTAGAAAAGTGTACTGGTACAGGGACAGAAAGTGTTGAGGTGGTGGAAGTGGGGTAGGAAAATGTGATAAGTTGCCTTTGGAAGAGCCAGTTTTAATTTGCTGTATGTTTTTCCTGATGACTAGATGGTGCAGAAAATGCCTCATCTCTTCTGTTTTGTGAGGAATCTCCCAGCAGCAATAAACTAGCTTTCATCACATTGGCAAGGAGCACATTGCAGGAAGTTTCAGAATTTTTTGGCTGTGAGCTCGTCCACTGCATAGATGCCTAAAGCTCTTTTCCAAATCAACCCAGGGTAGTTACTGAAATCACATGTGCATGTACACAGACATGCACACAATCATTTCTGATTTTCTCCTAGAACTTCCTTTAAGATAATAATGACCCAATAGTTTTCTAAATAAGAGGAAAAAAATGTTTTTCTTTGTGTGGTATGCCATGGCATTGTCTGAATTACATAGCACTTAATAAATAGTAAGTCAATTAACTTAAATTAGATTATTATTTTAATATCCCCCCCAGAGAAGACATTTCTACTCACAATGAATATCCTGAAGACTGACAGAATATTTTTATTCTATTCCTTAAAAATAGAATAAATATACTTTAATAGTATATTTTTTAACTTTAATAGTTAAAAAAAAAAAATAGGAGTATAGACCTGACTGTAATCTTAAAGACAGGGTTGGTAGAAACAAAAATTTACTTCAAGAGGTGATATTGAAAAAAACATAGTGTTTAGAACTTTTTTCTTTAAAAATGCATATTTAATTATTTTAATGGGTTTACGTACAAAAGATAAGCTAACATTATTGAAACGTGATCCTCAAAAATGCTCAAACTCATTCACATTGGAGGATTTTTAGAAGGCATTTTGTTCTTCTGAAAACTAATCAATACAGGGGAAGAATTAATTGTGAGCAATCTGTGCAATATAGTATCTGACTAGTTATGGAAAGAAAGTTCTTTACAGAGAAACGTCAGGTAATAATTACATAATAATAATAGAATTAAAACATCACTGTTTAGCAGTCCCAAATGAAATCACAGATCTAAGTGAAGATCCTCATAACCTGCTGAAATGGTTAGATGAAGTGTTGATGGGGAGTCTATAATGGATGGATTAGATTGGCAATGTGTGAATCCCTGTTTAGCATTAACATCACAAAGAAAGAGAGAACTAGACATGATGAGCTCACCAGGTGATGAAAAATGAATTCGTTACACATCTCTGAAGTATTACTGCCTAAGAATGAAAGCTGAACCTACCTGAGACTTTAGATCAAACTACACACTAACGGGAAATAAAAGGGCAGAAGAACATGGTAAAAGTCACCACAGGTACGTGATCAACAAAATCCAGAGCATGAGGTTTGATTCCAAATGAACCAGGTGGAAGTCATAGTTACATATTAAACAAGATGAAGACATTGAAGTTTGTGCTGATGGACAGTGAAGCTCAGTGATTGATGTGTGAGAGTGAGATAAAATACTGTCTTTACTCTTTTTTTTATTTTAGCAGATAAATCTTTATTGTCTACTGCTAATAGAGCAGTTTAAGTGACAACTCTACAAGATCCAAAATTATATTCAAAATATATATTTTCTAATTCTTTTCTCTTACATATAATCATGCTACATTGTCTGCATTTGTGAGGTAAAGTCCAAGTTGTAGTTGAGTTCTTTATCCAGGAGGTGCACCATGTACCCCTACATTATACCATGAGTTAGAGATGAAAACTTCGGGAGTGACTAATATCTCACTTTTTGGGGAAACTTTTGATAAGAGCCTCCACAATTTGTTATGGGAAAGGTGATATTATATTGCCTAGGCGGGAATGAAGGCTAGATTGAGAAAGAATTAGAAAGTAAGTTAAAAAAAAAAAAAAAGTAGACATCCATTTGATCCTGCAATCCAATTATTAGCCATCTAACCTAAAGAAAAAAAAAAATCATTTTATCATGAGTACATTTGCACTTGAATGTTTATAGAAACTCAATTCACAACTGAAAAGATGTGGAAACAATGCAAATCCCCATCAATCCATGAATGCATTAATAAACTGTGGTATATGTATGCCAAGGAATAATATTCAGCCATAAAAAAGATGAAGACTTTACATCCTTTGTATTAATCTGGAGGGAATTGAAGAATAAGCATCCCATGTAGTCAATACTAATATTTATTTTTGTGCATACATCAATTAGCTATTATAATAATGCTCCATGACAAGTAACCACAAAACTTCAGTGGCATACCATAGCAAGTGTACATTATCCACACCCCCAAGGTCAACTCTGAGTTGTTTAGGTGGTGCCACTGATGTTGGCTGAGTTCATCCTGATGTTTGGCGTTAGCTGGCTGTCACCTGACAAAATAAATGTGATTGAAGAACTGAGGTGACACAGATTTGCTTCACAAACTTCTCATTATTCAACAGACCAGTGTGGCATGTTTTTAGTGCTGTGACAAAGGTAGAAGAGGGAAATTGAATCTTGTAAAGATTCTTGAGGTCTCAAATTGAAACTAGATTCATTCTATTTGCCTTCACAAGTTATCTGGAAGAGGAGGAGAGTGCAACAAAGTTATGGGGCCAAGGGCATGGACACAGGGAAAGTTAAAAAATTGAGGGCATTTGCACTAAAATGTTCATCATGGTTTAATTCACAATCTCCAAGAATTGAAATTAACCTATGTGCCCATCAACTCATGGATGGATTAATAAACTGTGCTATATGTATATCGTGGAATACTATGCAGCCATAAAAGATGGAGACTTTACATCTTTTGATCTCTTGTATTAAGCTGGATGGAGCTGAAGAACATTCTTCTTAGTGAAGTATAACAAAAATGGAAAAGTAAGCATCCAATGTATGCAATACTAATATGAAACAAACAGATAAACAACTATGTGCCCACATGTGAGAAAAACACAATTAAATTCAAAGGAGAGAGAGAAAAGGGGAGAGGGGAGGAGGGAGGGCAGCTGGCAAACTCTCACCTAATGGGCATAATGTAAGGATAAATAGCACACCTCATGGGTGAGGGGCTCAAATACAATTCACACTTTACCTAACAAACATAAATAATGTAACCTAATCATTCATACCCTCATATGAATCTGAAGTAACAAATAAACGAATAGTGAAAAAAAATCAAGACCAGTATATGTTTGAAATTTTCCATAACTAAAAGTTTAAACAGCTGAGTATCAACAACTAAATAGATAAAAACAATATTTTGATACTAAAACACTTTAAAGATTGTGATGCATTCAAACCACTTTTGCTATTTTTTTATATATCATTGATGGGATAATAATGCTTCATGAAAGTATTAGAAATATTGAATAAGGGAGCTTTGTTTGTAAAGTGCTTTGCATAGCGCTTGGCATGTAAGTGCTCACTAAATAAATATAATGACAATAATAATAATAATTACTATTGTTATTGTTAACATTATTAGCCAAAAGTTCTGTTCTCTGAAGAGATCATGGCTTTATTATAACATCTCTAATTTTACTTCTGAGTTGAATAAACTACTTGATTATGTGCACAATATCTATTTTTCAATAATACAAATTAACTCATTGTGAATGTGCTGTGAGAATATTTTTACAGCTTTGTGTACAAAAAGGAAAATACAAATGGTCGGGCCTCATCTATGGTGCATATTTTTTTTCTATAATAAAAAAAATAAAAAAATAGTCTCTCAAAAAATAATTAAAAATCTAAAGATTTAGGTAGAATTCTCAAATTCTCAGAATATCAGGCTTTAGGAATATTAATGTATTTATAGATTTTCGATGTTTTCAAAGTCACTAATTCTTTTGTTCTTTAAAAATTTGGTAAGGAGACTGTTATCATGATTCCCCCCCAAAATATTTAACATCAGCAAGAGATAGGATTCCACATATAGTCTTTACTGATCTAAAATTAAAACGATTAGTAATAATAATTTAAAGATTCCCCCAGGTTATTATTTCTTAAAGTGTGCCCCATTTTGAAAACTACTAGAAAATGGCAGAACTAAGATTGAAACACAGATAGCATAATTCTTGACACAGCATTCCCTCATTAAAGATTTCTGTTCTTTCCTTGATAAAAGGTAAACATTCTTTGATTTCAGTCTTTCATTATACTAAAATCCAAAAAAGCCCTAGCTTTTTGAAATTCAAGAAATCATTGAGCATAGTTTGCTGAGATGTTTAAAAAGTACTAATAAGGCTGAGTGCAGTGACTCAGACCTGTAAGACCAGCACTTTGGAAGGCCAACATGGGAGGATAACTCGATGCAAAGAGTTCAAGACCAGCATGGGCAACATCGTGGGATCCTCAAAAAAATTTGAAAATTAGGGCTCAGTGGCTAGGATGCCAGCCACGTACACCAGAGCTGGCAGGTTCAAATCCAGCCCAGGCCTGCCAAGCAATAATGGCAACTACAACAAAAAACTAGCCAGGCACTGTGGCAGGCATCTATAGCCCCAGCTACTTGGGAGGCTGAGGTAAGAGAATTGCTTAAGCCCAAGAGTTTGAGGTTGCTTTGAGTTGTGAGGCCATGGCACTCTGCCCAGGGTGACGCTTGAGTCTCTGTCCCCCCCACCCCAATTTTTTTTTTAAATTAGTCAGGTGTTGTGCACATACCTGTACTCCTAGATACTTAGGAGGCTGAGGCCGGAGGATCACTTGCGCCCAGGAGCTCAAGTGACCACTGAGCTATGATCAATGAGCTATGATCAGTGAGCTATGAGCTATGATCACACAACTACACTCCAGCCTGAGTGACGTAGAGAGATGAGACCCTATTTCTCTTAAAAAAAAAAAAAAAAAAGTACTAACAATACAGGATTAGGTATATAATTTAGGAAAACTGCATATCATTAAGAAAATAAAATGTCTTAGAGATGTTTAGATACTTTTGTTAGGCATCAGAGTAGTATTAGTGTTGTTTAAAACCTAGAAGTTATTTTGTGCAGAGCCATGTATGTTGTATTATTTAATAATAGACACTGAAAAGTAATTAATCTCTGCCATTGCTTCTCTGTCTCCCCTGGCTAAATCACTCCAAATCTCTAATGATTTGATTTCCTTGTCTGTAGCAAATTCTCTGTTCCTTTCCAGTCCCTCATGCTACAATGCTATGAAAATCCTTTTAAAATAAATTGAGCAACTGCAGAGCAAAAAGCATGAGAGAGAGATTACCAAACACACTGAGGGCGTGCAATGTCCCTGGTGTAATATGATATGTGTTCTATAACTTGAGGATGGCTTGCTGCTGCTTTTTGTAATTATAATAAAGCTTGTTAAATGGATGAAAAGGGAAATGCTATAATACTCTGGCATGAAAATAATTCTTTCAGCTGAAAAAAAGGCTTCATGCATTCATGATGATTCCCCATTCAAAATGACCTTATAGAAAATGGCTTGCACTACTTCACTCTAAATGACAGCATTTTCTTCTAAAGCATTAAAAAAAGTATTTTCAGAGTCGGAACTCCCTTTGGGTGACTGAGCTACAAAGTGTCTGTAAGGCTCAGACTGGCATAGGGATTGCTGTCACTGAGAGAAGAAGATTAATAGTGATAACAGCAGCCCAGGTTTGCCTCCCTGATCACCTAATCCCTCTGGAATAGTTATCTCAAAATTACTGTTCTTATGATGTATTTATGGAGAAGAACTAGGGCCAGAATGGAAGTTTCAAACTCTAGCAAAGAAGTCTAGAATTTAAATTTATTTAATATTGAGAGCTAGGGATGCATATTAAGCCATGTATGTTTATATTTGAAACACATTTCTGGAAGTAGTAGACAGATTATGTTATGAGAACTCCTAAGCCATGTAGTATTTTATCAGAATTTCATTTGGAAGTTCTACAAAAATAGTCTTATCACAGCAGCCTCTAGTAACATGAGCAGTGAGAAAAAGCCAAGGAACATCTCTGTTAAAAAAAAAAAAAAAAAGTTTTTTTAGGACTTCAGTGCACCATATGTCATCGCTGAACATGCAGCTTTCAAAATGTTCATGGCCAAGGTATAAATAAATACAGCTTATTCATTCCAGCAACAGGGATTCCTATTTGTAGTAAAACATGCAGTGTGGATCCTCCAGCTCCAGATTTGATCCTCGGTTACAGACGTTGGTTATTTACTGAAAAGCCCTCTACAAATATCAAACAGGATCCTGTAAAATTTTAGTCAATACATTTTGGGGAATCCAATGAAGGTTCTTCAACCTGCTGCTACTTTTGGAACTGCCTTGCTTTGTCACTGTGGGACTGAAACATATGTGAAAATTCTAATATGGTGCATGACTCTCCTCCCTGTTTCTCGGAACGCCTCAGGATGGCGCACAGCTGAGGGAAAAGGAGCACAGAACGGCTAACAGCTTGACTGCAAGGTAACAGACCAAACACTTGCTTTCCCAATTTCCTCTGACATTTGATAGGGCATGGGGAAATTAGAGAAGGCATATTGGAGAAGAAGAAAGTTTAGTCTGTCAAGTGTTTTCAGTTCATATGCGGAAGTGACAAAAGAATGGGGATTCTGTTTTAGGCATTTTCACAATGAGATTCAGAATGATAAATCTACTCAGTACCCTTTATTGTATTCATAAGCATCTGGTGATTACAACACACTCATAAGTGAAGACACCTTTAAATTATATAAGTTAGATGGCTTATGAAATTGGTAACAAAGAATCTATAGTAAGTAATATTGCCATCTCCTAAGTGGTGATAACCATAACTTTTAAAAAATTGTTTTGGTAATGATCTCATGGAGACAAAGAGTGGAATGATGGTTGCCAAGCCTGGGAAGGGTAGTGAGGAGGGTGGGATAAGGTGGCAATAGTTAATGGGTGCAAAAAAACCAGTTACGTGGATAGAATTAACAATACTTGATAACACAATAGTTTCTATAATCAAATTTGGGTGTACTTTAAAGGAACTAAAAGAGTGGAATTGGGATGTCTCTAACACAAAGAAATAGAAATAATAAATGCCTGAGGTGATGAATGCCACATTGGCATTGATTTGATTAATATATACATTGTATGTTTGTATCAAAAAGTCACATGTACAGTATAAAGACAGTAATATAAGACTATTATATACCCATAATAACTAAAAATAAAAAGAGAAAAGCTAAAAAAAATAGCCTATGTTGTTACTGCTAAGGGAAAATTTTGTGTTACAGGTTGATTCGCTAAGAATCTCTGGCATACTCAGTTATGTCTGAGAAATAATAAAGACCCTATTAAGTTTAAATTATTTTAGGAAAACTTACAATAATGGTGGTCTTAGAGGCAGGGTATTCTACTTTGCTTCCTTGAAAAATATGAAATAAAAGTAGGAGAGCAGATAGAAAAACACTGTCTTGTCCCTCAAGCTCCCATACATTAAAACACGTGGGCAATGCTCATCTGTAAGTAGGGCTTTGACCCCCCCCCCCCCACCAAGGAGGTAATCAACAGCTCCAAATCATGATGACACCCACGCAGGAGCTGAGAGGTAAAACCTACTAATCCCTATATGCACTATAGCTTTGTCTTACCTTTCATAAATACAGATTCTTGGAAAGGAGGATAAAAGCTACCATTAAAATGGTAAGAACTCAGAGATTAACTCTAAGAAGAATTGCTTCTAAAAGTAAAGGTTAGCAAACAAATGGGAATGACAATTAACTAGCATTTTCAAGCAATAGGAAGATGTCTAATCTTCTCTCCACCTGATCCCTAATATTTTTTTCTCCCTTCCCTTCCCTTCCCTCCCCTTCCCTCCTCCTCTCACCCCTTCCATTCCCTCCCGTTCGCTCCTCCCCTCTCCCCTTTCCTTCCCTTCCCTTTCTTTTTCTTTTCTTTCTTTTTTTCTTTGCCTTCCTTCTAGGGCTTACTGCCAAGAACTTGAGATAGTAGATTCCATTTGCTTTCGAAAGACTGTCTACAAAAACCTTCGGATTTCTCAACTGCATTTCCATCTTGGAGGAGTGCCTATGGAGAGTCTTTGGAGATAATGCTTAAACGTTTAGGGTATAGTGCTGGTATTCTTACTATTTTTGTTGGTTAGGAAAATTATTAAAAAATATTTCTCTATTAGATTAATGATTAGACTAAATTATCAATATTTTTCTTATACCTAGTAGATATACTGGTGTGGCCTGGAGATTCTTCCAAGTAATGTGTTTGATAGTAGGAATCTAGTAAACACATTTGAATGAAATATTATAAAAAATCAGTTGGTATTTTCAGTTTTATTGTCAAATGTCTATGCTGCACCCATGTTTTTGAACCATTTTATTTTTCCTAACATTTACTTTAGAGAGAAACTTTATGTCCAATCTTCTTCATTAATGCCATTCTGTGATTTATTCAATTATTAATGGATGGCAATTGATTCATTTGTTCAGCATGGATTTTCAAATATATTCTTATATAAAACATTCTTTTAAAGTGAATAAAATATGTTTCATGCCTCTGAGTTTTAAGATTATTTTAGGGAAACTGACATGAAACCCATTACCTTAATAATTATCATTAAGATACATTAGCAAATAGACAAAAAACAAACTGTTTTGGATCCTTGGATCAGAGATGCTTTCAAAGAGACTTTGATCAAAATTCCATAGGATGATAATAGTGGAGAATTGGCATTTCTTCCATTAAAAAAAATGTAAAAAGACATAATGGCAGTATATTGGAGAACACCAAGAATTTTTCTATGGTTGAGCATAAGGTGATCAAGACATTTGTTGAGCATAAATTGGGACACTTAAAGTGAAAACTGAAATGAACTGAGCTCTTAGAGAAAATTTTCTCAGGTTTCTTCGCTTTTCTACTGTCTATATTTACATTTTACAGCACACTGGTTTCTTCTCCTTGGCTTAGTTCTTATAGAAGAGCTACTCCTGAGCTATTTTGAACATATTCTTCAGTCTTATATAAACCATTCAATTAATTTATGTACATCTGATTTTGCATTGGTTGTGAGTTTGTAGTTGAGAATTTTTACTATCAAAAATCAATTTTATACTATACTTCATGAAAAATGTTTTAATATTTAGCTATACCAAATTATTATTTATTTGTTTATTTTTTATTGTTAAATCATAGCTGTGTACCTTAGTGCAATCGCCTGTACCCATTCCAAGATGCAACATAGATGTGGCCCCACCCATTACCCTCCCTCCACCAAAACCTCCCCCATCCCTTCCCCTTCCTTGGCCCTTTCCCCATAGTCTTGTGCTATAGTTGGGTTATAGCCTTCATGCGAAAGCTTTAATTTAGCTTCATAGTAGGGTTGAGTACACTGGATACTTTTTCTTCCATTACTGAGATACATTGCTAAGAAGAATATGTTCCAGCTCCATCCATGTAAACATGAAAGAGGTAAAGTCTCCATCTTTCTTTAAGGCTGCATAGTATTCCATGGTGTACATGTACCACAATTTGCTAGTCCACTCGTGGGTCGATGGGCACTTGGGCTTCTTCCATGACTTAGAAATTATGAATTGGGCTGCAATAAACATTCTGGTACAGATGTCTTTGTTATATTGTGACTTTTAGTCTACTGGGTATAAACCTAGTAAAGGAATTATAGGATCAAATGGCAGGTCCATATTTAGGTCTCTAAGTATTCTCCAAACATCCTTCCAGAAGGAATGTATTAGTGGGCATTCCCACCAGCAGTGTAGAAGTGTGCCCTTTCCTCCACATCCACGCCAACATTTCTGGTTTTGGGATTTTGTTATGTGGGCTACTCT